>JAOXOE010087915.1:0-66668 GCA_028565055.1 Phoeniculus purpureus
AAGAATTTTTTCCTGATGTCTAGTCTAAACCTACCCCGTTGAAGCTGGAAGCCCTTCCCTCTGGTTCTGTCTCTAATGACCTGTGAGAGGAGACCAGCACCAACACCTCTACAGTGTCCTTTCAGATAGCTGCAGAGAGCAATGAGGTCTCTCCTTAGCCTCCTCTTCCTCAAACTAAACAGCCCCAACTCTTTCGATCTCATGGACTTGTCCAAGGTGATAGTACAGGTGACACCAACAAATCAACAGATGCAAGTGACTTTAACCTTTTGCAGGGGGCAGTACTTGCTAATACTCTCAACTCAAGAAAAATCCAGCAAAACTTTGCTACCCTGGATGCAGAAACCTCATTATTAATGGAGAGCATTCAACTTGCTCTTCGGATGAAAGGAAATGTTTTAGAAGAATAACTCACGAAACAAAAAGACAATTGTCTATTTCTGCTCAAGATGCTTCAGAACTTCTAGATGGAGTCCTGCTAATTGCAAAAACCATGACGCATTCAAGCCATAAATCAGCATTTCTCGAGGCAGCCAAAATAGCCTTTAAAGTTCATTGCAGTCGGACTGCTTTATTACAGTGCTGAAACCACAGTTTCGTCCTATTCAGTGCAAATATCCCTGCCAAGATTTGACAAGACAAATAGGGAAGCTGGGTCAGAGAAGAGGGAAACGATGAAAGAAAACTTTGCTGCAAACTAGTTACAAAATGGTTTTGCTCAGAATCACAGAACATCGAGCTTCTGTCCTGCAGCCAGTTCACAATCCACCTCACTACCCAATTGTCCAGATCACACTGCCTCAGTTTGGCTGTGAGGATGCTGTGGGAGATCATGTCAAATGCCTTCCTGAAGTCAAGATAGACCACATCCACTGCTTTGCCATCATCCATCCATCCACCTGGTTATGCCCTCATAAAAGGCTATCAGGTTGGTCAAGCACAACTTCCCCTTGGTGAAGCCCTGCTGACTGTCCCTAATGACCCTCTTGTCCTTGATGTGCTCACTTGTGTCAAGCTCCCTTGTTTCAAGCGTCTTCTGACTCTGCCACATCTTGCAATAAGTAAGTCTTTCAGGAGGGCTGGATTATGCTAAGGAATGATCAGCTCTGACTTACCAAATCACAGAATCACAGGACATCAAGGATTGGAAGGGACTCAAAACATCATCTAGTTCAATCCCACTGTCAGAGCAGGACCACCTAATGAGGAAAGGCTGAGGGAGCTGGGTCTCTTTAGCTTGGAAAAAAAGAGACTGAGGGGTGACTTCATCAATGTCTATAAGTATGTGAAGGGTGGGTGTCAGGAGGATGGAGCCAGGCTCTGCTCAGTGTCATCCAGTGATAGGACAAGGGGCAATGGGTGTGAGCTGGAACATAGGAGGTTCAAAATAAATATGAGAAGGAACATCTTCCCAGTGAGGGTGATGGAGCACTGGAAGGGGCTGCCCAGGAGTGTTGTGGAGTCTCCTTCTCTGGAGACGTTTAAAAGCCACCTGGATATGTTCCTCTGTAACATGTTCTAGGTGATCCTGCTGTGGCAGAGGGATTGGACTAATGATCTCTTGAGGTCCCTTCTAATCCCTAATGTTCTGTGATCATCCCTACTTCCTGGTTCATTCATTTTACCACAGGCAGGTAATACATACAATGATGCAAAGAAATCTTTGACACCCATGAACAATTGTTAGTTAAGACCTACACCACTTCACTCTCCTTCTTGCATTAAAATATTACAACTAAGTAGCTAGAGAACTCTTCAAACAGCCAGGGGAATACAAACCTGGTGCCTTGTAAAAGTAGGACAAAAACGCAAAGCTACACCAATTATTAACTGCAAACTTTGTTATTGAAACAAGTCCAACGTACATCAACTCAGGAAAAGTACAACAACCATCCTCACCATACTACTTTTAAGTGCTGTGGCACTGAAGTTGAGCGTAAGGCCAGGCTCTGTAGTCAGTCGTGGCAAGAAAAAGGCAAAGGACTCCTCCTCGGGCTTCTTGTGGTGAATAGGGCGAGGCAATCCTAAAATACTTCTTGTACTTTATTGGCAAAACCAGAAAGCTTTGTTAGAATTTTTTTTATTTCAAATGAAGAACTGAAAAATAAACACTTGTCAGGATCTAGAATTACATCAACTAATATTTCTGCAAAAAGGTTATTTGCAAAATAAAGCTGTGACCCAGCAGTAGGTAGTTGGAGTAACTTGTGTGCATCCCTTTAGTCTCCACTTCTCATCCTGCAACACCGTGGTTTTTGAGTAGCTATCTTCTTACAGTGGAACGTGGCTTAGGTCACTGATGCACCACCCCCTGAAGAACAGCTCAGTCGCAGCGATTGCTTCCTTCCCAACACCCCCTGTATGCTATTCAGAGACCCTGATCCTGAAAAGACTGCTGTGAAACCTGCTGATAAAGGACTCATGCAACACCAACAAGTGATCTGGGACAACATCCTTTGGCTGCTTTTACACTGGGTAGCTGTGGTGAGCATATTACAGTCAGGATGCTATTCACCCTCTGAGTCTAGCCACGTGAAACGTCTACTTATGGCTGGCAGCACCTTGGAATGGAAACTGGGGGTATCTGGAGTGCTCTGAAATTCCAGGTGCTTTAAGACAACTAACTAACGTGCAGCATGGTCAAAAATATTTGGCCTAATTCAGAATACTTCAGAAATACTGTCTCTTACAACACTGTCCTGTCTTGAATTAAAAACAGATTCTGTACAGACCTGCAGGCTTCCCCCCGTCTTAATTTTTGCCATTTTTCATAGAGTTCACTCGCAAGCTCAGAATCCACATCCCAGGCAGTGTGGTCCAGAGAGAGACTCTTCTGCCAAAGCAGGTTTGCTAAAACAGTAACAGATTTTTTGTAGTTCAGAAGGTAACACTTGATCCTTCCATTAACCTACTTCTCAGCAAAAGTAATCAGTGTCTGACACATCAATAAAACAGGCAATCCACCTTTCGCCTTCACAGCGAGCGCACGTGAAGGTCTAGGCACCATTGTTCACATCTGATTTGCTTAAAGAAATGAGTCTGCAGAAGCACAGTAGTCCTCCATGCGAACAAGAGCATGGGCACTGCACAGGCTTTCCATAGATTAAGTAAAAACCCAACAATCAACACTTGCTTGATAACTCTCAGTAACCCAAGTTATGTGTTTCCATACGTCAGTCACCTCAGTTCCCACTTTTACATTTGACTATTATTGCCTTCTTCATATTCTCACACAAAAATACACTTGTGGAAAGCTACACCTTGAAAACAGAGCCAGGAGACACTCGAACATTTAAAGTTTACAGTACCCAACTGCCTACTGTAAGTCCTTAATGAGCAGAGATTTAAAAAAACCAAACCCCTGCTATTCTGAATCAGCTTTCACCAGAATCAGCTCTCTTCAGGCAGTACCATGTCCATGTGATACCTACCCCTGTACTTCAGTTGCTCAAAGCTATTTACATACTTCCAGAAGAGGGCAAGATTTAAAAAGACATGAAACCAAGTGCTTACACGAACAACCCCAACATTCTCGTTACCAGTTCTGCTACACAAAATGCATTTTCTATGATACAACTACCGTCACACACCTAAAAAACCCCCAAGAGGAGCCTACCTGAATCAGACTTCCCCAAGTAACACTGACTATCACAGTGGGCAATCACTTCGAAATGAAGATCTCCCTGCTGGAAAAACAAAACAAAACCACAACTGACCGTCTGACAAAACAACAGGACAAGTTCCAGGTTTTCCATCATCTGGTTGAGTCAAAGAAGACAACTAAGGTTACCTAGTGAACTGTAATTTAGAATTGTAACACAAAATTGCTTCACAGGGAAGTCCAGGACTGTGTTTTTCTTTCAGGACCAAGGGATTGACTTCTGGACTAAAAAAAGCGGCTGCTGCAGTTTGGTTTTGTAGTGTGCTCTTGCAGCCAGGAAGGGAAACAGCATTCTGAGCTGGATCAGAAGGGGGGTGGTTAGAAGATTAAGCAAGTCTTCCTCCCGCTCTACTCTGCCCTGGTGAGACCACATCTGGAATATTGTGTCCAGTTCTGGGCCCCTCAGTTCAAGAAGGGACAGAGTTGCATGAGAAAGTCCAGAGCAGAGCCACAAAGATGATGAAGGAAGTGGAGCATCTCCCTGATGAAGAAAGGCTGAGGGAGCTGGGTCTCTTGATCTTGGAAAAAAGGAGACTGAGGGGTGACCTCATTAATGTTTTTAAATATTGAAGGGTGGGTGTCAGGAGGATGGAGCTCAGTGTCTTCTAGTGATAGGACAAGGGGCAATGGGTGTGAGCTGGAACACAGGAGGTTCCGTATAAATATCAGAAGGAACTTCTTCACAGTGAGAGTGACAGAGCACTGGAAGGGGCTGCCCAGGGGTGTTGTGGAGTCTCCTTCTCTGGAGACATTTAAAACCCACCTGGACATGTTCCTCTGCAACTGGATCTAGGTGATCCTGCTGTGGCAGGGGGGATTGGACTAGATCTTTTGAGGTCCCTTCCAATCCCTAACGTTCTGTAATTCTACATATAAAAGTAATTTGACCCAACTGAATACGATACCTTGGACGCAGTCGAATATATCTGCAGAGGTATTTCAAACATTACTCCCACATTCGTGGCCAAACAAATGCTAGAAAGCACATTTGTTGCAGTGTCTTTCACACTGAGCTTCAAAGAAAATACATTCCAGCATCCTGGAGGTAGAGTCAAAGGTTCAGCAAAGTTCAGAATCTAGAAAGAATCAGACAACAATTACAATGGTACAGTATTTGTGGTGTGAGTGATACCTTGAAGAATGCAAGCTTTCTCTTTCTTCGTGTTTTTCCATCACTATGTACACATACATGCCTGTAACCAATCCACAGACTCATAGAGTCATTAGGGATTGGAAGGGACCTCGAAAGATCATCTAGTCCAATCCCCTGTCATACAGTACACGTCAAATATATCTCCTATCTAAATATACAAACAGCCAGTTAGATACCAACGTCATGTGCTTATCCATAAACCTGATTTATCTGGTTTGAATCGAGCAACTGTGCAAGTAAATGATTTGCTTTGTCTCTCAAAGTTCATCTATGCACTAAGGACTTCCGTTACGGACTACGAAGAAATGCTGAACCGCACAGACAACAAACATGGCAACGATTCTGAGAACACAGAAATGGTCTGCAATTTGTGGATCTGTAGCTGCAACTCAAACGTAAGAACAGTTGATAATAAAACAATATGAACCCAAGCCGGTTAGCGAATAACTCCTACTGGAAGAGTAAGCTCCTCAGTACCTAACAGTTATGGCATACATATACCATGTACACTTTTATATCACTTGATTTCAACAGGCTCTGAGAATACTGAATTCCTCAAAGAATCTGTTTTGTATATCAAAGGACCATATCCTGAAACCAAAGACAATACACTGTACGATGCAGAAATAAAGCTTACTTTTAAAATGTTCTTTGTTTCTCTGGCTACGAAGACTTCGCTCAGCTCAATGCTGAAGTCAAAATTGTTTGTAAACCATATGGACCAAAGCCCCAAAGTATTATGATGTGGTTCTAGATGAAACAATGCTGCAGAGGGATCCAAGTCAAAGTACCTGTAAGTGAACAGGAAACAAAAATAAGTACATCTGCAGCTGTCCCTGAGCACACAGGAACGGTCCAAACAAGAGAAGACAACTTAGTGCGCTTGCATAACAAGGCTCTCCTAAAGTTTTCAAAACCAGAATTATTTCCTTTGGAACGTATCTAAGAGTAAAAATTGATCACATAGTAGAGGTAAGCAGGTCATCACTCTACCGTCTTCCTATGCCATAGTACAACCTCGCCCATGGCTTTACGATATGGTGGTTTGGATGACACTGGCAAAGAAACACTGAAGAAAAGACTGCATTTTGTTCTGTAACTGTCTTGCTTCTGCTCTGGATTAGAGTCATAAAATCATTAGGGATTGGAAGGGACCTCAAAAGATCATCCAGTCCAATCCCCCTGCCACAGTAGGATCACCTAGACCAAGTCATCAACAGGGGTTTGGATTCTACGATCACGGCTCAGTTTACAAGGCACCAGAGCTGCAAACAACTAAGGGGTTGCACTTGTCCCAGAGGGGGAAAAGGATCCTGGGGCAGGAATTAGCAGGGTTCATTAACAGAGCTTTAAACTAGGTTTGAAGGGGGAAGGAGTTAATAGTCTCCTGCTTGCTGGTGACAAACAGTGGGGCAGCTCACCAGAGGCAGAGGGATGGAGAGCCAATGAAAGCCCTCAACTTGCACAGTAGAGGGGGAGAACCCTCTCTCTTGATCTGCTAACCAACCCCCTTCTGATCCACCCCAGGATGCTGCTGGTCCTCTTGGCCACAAGAGCACTGATACTGTAAGAAGGATATTGTACCCTGCTTTAGGAGAAGAGGTTTGCTGGCTTTGTCACTGAATGATTCCAAAGATGGTGAAGATGCTATTTCTTATTGTCACCTTAACACTTGCCAAAACAGACCCTTGGTATGTTAAACCATAGTTCTGTATTTGATCCAGGAGGAATCTAATGAGCCAGTAAAAAGACATGCCATAACATCTTCTGTCAGACATGCTGTAACACCTCATATCATATGAAAGCTGCTAACACCTCATATCATCCGAACGTTGCTTGCGTTCCTGTTAGGTGATCCTGCTTTGGCAGGGGGATTGGATTAGATGATCTTTCGAGGTCCCTTCCAATCCCTAATGATTCTATGATCAGTGACTGATCACAAACAAATATCCCCTGTGAACCTACCCTTCCATCACAGGACAGGAAAGACAGGCTTTTAACGATGTAGTGCCTTCCAGTAGATTATCCTTCTTGTTGTCAGCATAAGGCCTTTCACTGTTACAGGATGCAGCTGGGCAAAGAAGAAGAAACAATATCAGCCAGAATGAAAGCACATATACAACAATTTTCATGTGAAGCCTTGGAAGATCTCTGCAAAGGGGAACATTTGCTGATCCAATTTTCACATATAAGAGGAGAGCACCTAATTACTTATGTCGTAATTTTCAGAGGTTCCAAACCTTGCTTTAAGGAGAATTTGTGGATGCTGCACACTTTCAAGGAAAAAAAAAAAAAAAAAGGACAACACAGAATCACAGAACATTAGGGATTGGAAGGACCTCGAAAGATCATCCAGTCTGACAACATGAACCACGTGATCAATTTCAACCACGTGCCACCAGCACAGTGTTCTTACTTATCAGTGCACACTGCCTCCTTTTAATACATTCAAAACTGTTTTGAGAAGAACTATCACTTCACATACAGTGCCCTCTGTCTCATTATTTGTCCTTTTCCTGCTAGGAAAACAAACGCCAGTGGTCATTACGAAAGCAGCCTGTTTCGTGAGTGTTTGAAGTCTTCTATACTGCAGTCTAGCGGTTAGAATTGGAAACAGGCTGGAGTCAGGAACGCTCAACCGTTAATCTTTGCGCTTCCACAAACACGCCTCGGCTCAGGCAAGTCTCTTCAACGATGCTGCCAAGAAGTGTTACAGAAAATGACCACCCAGGCACAACAGCCTTCTAGAAAACATATTTGAAGTAGAAAAACAATCACAAGCTATAAATGGATGCTGAGATGTTTAGTAATTACACTTCTTGTAACATCAGCTAACGTTTCCGCACACGTTTGTTTTCTCCCACTTCTTCAAACATGCATAGCTTAGAGCTGTGAGCGTAAGAGGAAGCGTATCTACACGAAACTGGTGGAAACGATTAGCAGAGAGAATTCATCCTCCTTCTCAAGAAAGCCCAGGCAAGTTGATTTTGAGATCTTCCAGGGTCTCTGTCTGCTGAAAAAAGGTATCCTTGTATAATCAAATCCTGTTTCATTATATTATATCATGTCTTGTTATAGCTGTGGCAAGGGGATTGGACTAGATGATCTTTCAAGGTCCCTTCCAATCCCTAATGATTCTATAGAATGTCATATGAGACAATATATGATATAGAAAATATCATATAATGAGATTTCTATAACAATAATAAGGTTTCTTATACCTTTACAAGAAATAGAAGCAACTTTTGTGAAGTTAGTCGATGATGAAGGCAGCGGTACCGGCTGAAACGCCACGGGCAAGGAGCCTTTTTGTGACAACTGCCGTATTTCCTGCATGAAGACAAGACACAGTGATCCCTGTAGCAGTACTACTGTTATTATCATAGCTCTTAGCATTTTAGTCAGATCTGCAAGCCAATATCTGCCATTTCATCACATCTTCAAAATCAAATTGAATACAAATCCATGGGTTAAGAGCTCTTACATGTCTTTTAAAAAACCCCATTACTGAACTACAACTCATCATCTAAAATATCTGCTAGATGCTTAGGCACTTTTTAAAAATACAGAAGCAGAACATTTACCACCAGCAAAACAAATCTGCTATCAAAAAGCAAGCCAGTAGGGTAATTAATCTTCCAATTAAACTCAACATCCTAAAACACAACTTGCCAAAGCCCCCAGTTACCTGTATATGCACCAGGCTGTTCCCAGAATGCATGACGTACACATCTACTGAGGAATCACCTGTCCAAGAGAGCAAACACTGAGGTAAGCTCACCACGGATGGATGCACTCTTCACAGAATCACAGAACATTAGGGATTGGACGGGACCTCGAAAGATAATCCAGTCCAATCCCCCTGCCACAGTACTCTTGCTTTCTCAGATAGTCACGGGAGAAGTAATCCCGATTTAAATTTAGAAGTCTTTGTGTGACAGCTACCCTTATAAAAAGGACGAACCAGTCACATCTTGAAGCTGGCAATCGTCTCATAAACAGAGTAAAAATCCACTCAAGTTGGCTGGCCACAGACGTGAAGGCAAGCATCAACAAGGAGTGCGCCTCCATTATCTTCTACCCAAGATGAAGCACAGTTCCCCTCTCTCCTGTGGGGAGGGAGCCAGGAGGCACAGCTGAAGGAAAGAAGGATGTCTTATCTGCTGCTACTACCTTTCTAAGGTCTACCCTATAAACGGCATGAGAGCCCACTAGGAATTGTTCTGTACAGGCACCCAGCTACCCAGGGAGCTTGGCCTGCCTGCTGTAAAGAGCAAACATTCTCAGGAGACAATGCGAAGCTGAGTTTGGTGCTTTACGTCTTTCGGCATAAAAAACCCCAGGTTTTTGCCCTTGCTTATACTTGGATTACACCAGTGGGTCAGGCTGTCGACATAAAAGGGCATTCTCCCAATCTACCAGGCACAATTTCTTGTGAGCGTGCATGAAAGCAAGAGGACTCCAGGTGCCAGCTTCTGAAACAGGGCTCAAGTAGCAACTCTGAGTGAGCAGATGCCACGTACACTCAGCTGTTAAAAGCACATACCCTTCTTCAAGCTTTCCAGCTGGCTAGCTCCCCTGTGCAAGCAAAACCTTGCATACCTGCTGTGCCACTTCAGGTTGCTTACACATGTGTTGTACCTCAGGACTAACACACCACTGTGCTCCCTTTTGTCAGATCCTTCTTCTCAAGCCCATGTCTCTCAACTACACTAACGGAAGGCAAACTACCATTGCTGTCTGATGTGGTAAATCCACCACTGGTACTCATGGAACTACCTACTGACATGTGACTTGAACAAAACTTCTTAGAAGACAAGAAGCTCATACTCTTTTTTCTACCAGCATATTAAAAAGCATTATTTTAATCTGGATTCTTAAGCAGTTCATTCTTCTTCAATCAGTAAAACTGGCAGGAATGTCTAAAAAGAAAAAAATGCTATTCCAACAGACTGCAAAGCTCTAGAAATAACTTAAAATCCCCTGGATTTAGAGGATTTGTAGCATAAAGAAACTGCAAGGAATTGATTGTTTTGTCTGTGGAATTCTAGCTTACAAGAAAAAATGATGTGCACATCTGTATGATCTCATTGATCTATTCTCCACTATATATCCAGTACTGCACAAACCATTTTGCCCTGACAGTCTTATTGTGGTTAATTGGATGTGTTCCTGTGCGACTTGGTCTAGGTGATCCTGCTGTGGCAGGGGGATTGGACTAGATGATCTTTCGAGGTCCCTTCCAATCCCTAATGATTCTATGATGCTAAAATCCAACCTAATCTGCCCCTGCCAGCTTCAGGCCCTGTCCTCTCGTCCTAGTGCTAGTTACCTGGGAGAAGAGCCTGACTCAGTAATGAAACCATAGAAAAATGGAAAACAAGATGAAAACAAGACTTATATTTACCGCTGATATGCAGGCAAGTTGTTTTTTTTTTTCAGTTTGCAGATCAGTTTAAAATCACAGAATCACAGAATCTCTAAAGATCATCCAGTCCAATCCCCCTGCCACAGCAGGATCAAGTTGCACAGGAACACATCCAGGTGAGTTTTAAAAGTCTCCAGGGAAGGAGACTCCACGAAACCTCTGGGCAGCCTGTTCCAGTGCTCTGTCACCCTATGTGAAGAACACATAGAAGCCCCTGAACAGGATCTTTAGCTCAGACAAACTATTTCTGTATTAGCATTTCCTAAGCCCTTCCATATGTGGGATGCTCAGCTTCATGTAACTCTTGAACTCTATCAGCCTGAGCACCAGCATCTTGTGGTTCTACCACATGTTCAAGTGATGTCCTAAAGAGGGAGAGCTTTCCCAGCTGGGCCAGACCCAGACAATCGCTAAATACTTCCAAAAATGCCTTTGGACATTTCTAGCCAATGCTTTCCTTTCCATTTCTCATTGGTAAAATGTTCAGGTTCCTAGAATATAGCGTGTCTGGCCTGGCATCATATAAAAACCACCTTCAGCTGGGCTTGAGAGCAGTTGTCTTCCAGTGTTTCCACCAGATTTGTTATGCATGACACAAACCTTAGTGTTTTTAATGTCTTCCTGCTTAGAAATTTCAAAGTATTTTGTTTGGAGCATCTAAGAGTTCCCTATTTTTCAGACGGTGCACCTGATGCTGGTACAGTGTTGTTACTCCACCCACTCACTGTCACTGGACAACAACCACTCACTGTCAAAGAGCCAGATTCCAGAAGACTCTGAAGCACACACTGACTTCACCATTTCTTTATAATTATTTTGAACAGACTCCTGAAAGACATTGCTGATCCAAAATCAGTTTCTACTGATCTTCCCTACATTTATTTTTCTGGTTCATCATTACTAGGATATGATGCATTAAAACATCAGTGGTTTGGTTCTAAAGTCAAGTTACTACAACATGAATTAAGGTGTGGATTACCAGTTGAGCTTACCAGCTTTCTGAGCTTACCAGCTACCCTGCAGGTGCCCTCTTTTCACATAACCCTAATTCCACAATAAACATGAATTTGCATATCACTTGGGGTAAAGCCACTTCACTTTTACTGGGAAATAAGGACGTAGGTAGGGGCAATTGAGTCTTGGTGCAGATTTCCCAGGTTGCATGAGGATAACCTGTGCTGCAGCCTTTCCAAACACTAATCCCTCTCCCTTATCAACTCCAGTTGGGCAAAAGGTTATTTGCCGGCAGCAGAACAAACACACAGAGCAGACAGAAACTCCAGAGTGGACATTTGAGAAAGTTATTCCCTCCACATCCAAGCACGTGCATGCACCCCACAGTCCCACCTGAGGGTGTAGGTTTTCAAAGAAGCCACACGTATTTTTTAGTTCATTAATACTCCATCATAAGGGATTGGATTCGATTTTCAGGATGGGATTCAATTTTCAAGTTAGCTGCTTGTTGGACAAACACTGGACTGGAAAACAGCTTTGAAGTAGTCATGTCACCTAATGGGGTACTCCAGGAAGTAGCTGCTTACTCACTACCCAAATATGTACATACACTCAGGCTTTCAGAATGACTCAGTCAACACCTGAAGATGAGTTCTGAAAGCCTGTTTACTCTGGTACCCGGCACTGTACGTACTAGAGCTCTGTATTTAATCTGTGCCAGGGTACTTAATAATCCCAGTCGTTAGCACACTAATCTGTGAATGAGCAAATAGTAAATATTTGGTTTCCCAGAAGCTGAACAAGTAGACACAATGTTAAATAAGGAATTACCATCAGACCACACTGGAAATTTCCTAATACCCACCCTTTAGACTCTCCGTGTGCTCCTTGAGCAGATTCCCAACTCCCCTGACATTAACTGTTTCATAATAGATCTTTCCGGATGCATGCATTAGCTCTGATGGCAAACAGACCTCCACTGCTACACACACACTGCATGTGTTAAAAACAAAGGTCATTTGGTGAAGGCGTTGTTAGTTCCTGCATGTGATTTTGCAACGAGGACGACTGTACACTGCGATATGAGTGGGAAAAACGACGGCAGTAAATACACATAATTATATGTAGAACCAGTGACACACCACATACAATTTGGAACGTACAACACAATCAGAGTGTCAATTATTTAAACCATAATTAACATAGCTCTGCATGTCTTTCCAGGGCCCTCACAGAACACAGAGCATTGTTATAGTGGAAGAAAAGAGAAAATAAAATATTAATGGTGGATTGCTTTGTTCTCAGCACAGTGAGATAGAGGTGGTTGTAAAAACCAGATTCCTGCAGTTGCTACTGCTTTAATTAGGAAGGTCGCTATCTTCCTAGACTTCCTTGGATTCCTTTAATTTCCACAGAGGAAAACAGCTTCTGAATTTTATTGAACACAGTTGAATTTTTATTTTCAAAAATCAAAACAGAAACATTTCTTGGCATCTGTTATGAGCACTGGGTGTTATTTGCTCTTTAGAGATAAAGTTGTTTTTATACAGGGATATAGCTTGTGGGGAAAAAAAACGAAGGGCCAAATATATTCGTACTGGGAAAGCTGCTCAACAGGGATATCACAGTCAGCAGAAAATATCTAGCCAACATAATTCATCCCATGCTAGAATCCACTTAAGGCCAAGGAAATACAATAGATAATATATAGTTTCACAACACTGATCCAAAAGCTGCCTTTAACTCATTCATTCCTGGAACTTGTTTTCTGGAAAAATAACACAACCCAAATAGGCACCAGAGCTTCAGCACGTCCTTGCACCAGAGTGGGGAAGGCCGTGGGAGGAAATCACCTGCCTTTTGTGGCTAAGTGAAAGCTTGGCTATTCTTTGTCTGGATTACACTCCAGAAGGAATCACTGCAAAACACATAAAACTTGCTGAAATACAAAAGAACGTACTAATTAGAACTTCTTAGCAATGTTGTATTAAACAGAATTCAGGTTTCAAGGATATATGTGCATTATATATGTTCATTCACTCATACCCATGCAAATACGTGTACAATGAAATTAGAAAAACATCACCTGTGCATTAGCAGGTAGACATGCTGACATATTTTGATTACTTCAGGCTTATATTTCTCTATTGCATTTATAACTGCTTGTGGAGCTAATAATAAAAACAGAATACAACTATGAAAAGAAGATACATTTTGCTTTGGTATTGTTACAGATCGTCAGTCCTTTCATTTAAGCATGGCATGGATTCACAGGCACTAACAGCTTTTGTTGCAGAATGAATGAATGAGCTACTACGCACGGAGCTTTTTACCCAGTGCATCTCCCCACTACAGTCCTTCAAAGTAAGAGGGACACAGACAGCTTTCCAAGTTACATCCAAAGCCAATACAGGAAGGATGTGCAGTTTAAAACACACAGAGGGAGTTTCCACAATTGAAATAAACGGCCTGCAGAAAATCTGCATTTCAACTCTAACGCCATGCTGGTGGTTCATTTTTGGAGCTCACTCCAGCAAGTATAAAAAGCAAGATGAGAAACATGAGAAGGGGTTATCCATTCAGAATACTTCAAACTTTAATATTTCTGCTTTTGATTTAGGAAACAGTCTCCTAACTCTATGCCTGCAAACAGCCAGCACTACTCTTCCTTTGAGAAGCAAAGGTTTTTGGATGAAAGAGTTGAGTGCAAATACGATTAAGTTGCATTTACTCATGTAACTGAATACAAAATTACCTTTCATAAACCTAAGACGTCTGGATTGAATTAAAATTGCAGATTCTTTGGAAGATGGCAACTGGTGCCACTTTTCACGTATAATTTATTTGGGTACAACTTCCATAATGCACACAACTTTGTATTTTCCATCACGATGTATGCAAATGGATCTCAAGACCTATTTAGAAGACTTAAAAGATTCGTTGCTCTTGTGATGGTTTTGCATTTGAGTGATATTCATGCAACTATCAGTGACCTAATTAATAGTCCCAAACCCTTTAACTATTTTTACTAAACACATCTTGTTAAAAGATGCACTTCAAAAATAAATCATCACAGGGAACTCATGCTCTGAGCTATTCTTGTGAAGCAATTCCCACCACGAAGAAGTGACACTTGCAGAAAGCATTTGCTGCAGCACATCTACACCCTAGAACCACCACCTGCACAGGAGCAAAGAGATGAGGCAGGGAGTGGGTAAAGACCATGTAAGCCTGGAGCATGGGTTTAATTACAGTTTCAAGTGTCTGTAAAAATGTGGGTGGGTACCCAAAGACCTACATGCCAAGCTGGCACTTGCAGAGGCACTGCTGCCTTCCCCTGAGACCGACAGCACTTCTCCTACCACACTGTCTGTTTGTTGCTTTCAGAGGGTACTCTGAATCATGGCTGCTGAGACATAACTTTCAGATGGTTTTCCTGATGGACAGATCTTCTGAGCATACCCATAGAATAGAACAGTGAGGCTGCAGAAGACAGCTTTGATGTGAGCCGCTTGGCTAGCTCTGGGTGGTGGGCTTCTGTGCAACACAGGTTTTCATCAGGAAGAACAGAAAATTACTCAAGCATCTTTCACAATATGGTTCACTTCAGATTTCACAGGTAACAGCAATGGGCATAGAGTTGTAGAAGCATTTAGATTGGGAAAGTCCAATCATTTACACAGATTTACCAAGGCCACCAAGCACATCAAGGGATGGCAATTCAACTACCTTCCTGGGCCTGATGACCCTTCAAATAAAGAAGATTTTCCTAATGTCTAACCTAGACCTGCCCTGGCACAACTTGAGGCCATTTACTCTTGTTACTTGTCAGAAGAGACCAACCCCCACACTTCTCTATGATATCCTCCCAGGTAGTTACAGAGAGTGATAAGGTCTATGAACTTCATGTCCAACCCTGAGCTCACTATAACTACAAAATAAGCTTCAACTTACTTTAGAGGAAGCACAAACACCTCTCCTATTCTCCAAACTGGCAACATGTTTTATTTTTGACAGCTATTTTATAGGTTCTCTGCGTAGCTGACAAGACTTTAGCCATTGATTGCTTTGAAACAAGTCGTCGTTTGTACACAAATTCAGTAAATACAAAACAAGGAGCTTTTAATTAGAGACTGCAGATAATTTCTGTATCTTTCAGAGAAAATTGTTAGACAGCACCTCAAACCTCAACAACTCAATGTAAGGAAATAGGTGTCTTAGGAAGGAGACAAAAAGACAAAGTGCAAGCAGAACTAAAATGGAGGGTTGCAAAGGGGTTCAGTTTTTCAATCTGTAACAATTACTGCAGGGTACAAAAAACAGGAATGAGGCATTTGTAACAGGGTGACTCAGCAGTCCACACACAGACATCTATCAAGCGTCACCAGTGTAAGCTGATGTTAGGAAGAGAAGTTGCTTATCACCAAAACAGGAGCAATGGTTTAACCAAAATGCTAGTTCTTCCATTGTGGCTTCACACAGTGAAAATACTTTTTAACATCTGTAAGAGGTTTCTTTTATTTTACTCCTTCTTTCTTTTTTTAAATCAGAGAAAAATAAATCTTTAAAAAAAAAACACGGAAATTCACATTTTAGTTTGTTTACTATGAATCAATCAAAATATCAAATTAATGGGGAAAAAAAGGCAAGAGGAATTATTCCAATGATTAGGTGGATGACCTGGCACTCACAGTTTCAGCACAAGGAAGTACCCTATCACATGTCCCATTCTGAGAACAAAGAATGCCAATATGAATATGTAATACACACAGATAATATTCATTATATACCGACAGAGATCAAGTTCACCACCACCTTGTAAGCAAGAAAATACTAGACCAGCCCATGTAACTGTAGTTAAAGTTTAAGTGGGATAATCATTATTACAAAGATTTCATAGTGAAAAACTACAAATCAACATTGCCTGTGTTTTGGACCTATTTAGATACGTGTCTGCAGGGACTACACACACACACACACAGATACACAGATAATGTTGGAAGGGGTTGAAGGGACCTCCAGGGCTCATTGAGTTCAACCTCCGCTTCTTGAGCATTAAATTCCTATTTGCCAAATTCTCCAGTCTGTCCAAATCTTCCTAAATGGCTGCACAGCTGCTGATGTGAAGGGTTCATTTAGACAACCACACGCGGGGATTTCACATGGAAAGCATAGGATACATTCACAAGAGCTGAGCACTGGGTCAGGTTCAGTGCGAGCAAATGTGTCTTCTTCCTTTAAAAATCATGCAAAACTGCAGAGAGCACAACGACATCCAGCAAAGGATTTAAGAACAGGAAAAGGATATGACACAAGAGAACCATAAATTATAGAAAGTGAGAGTTTTGATAACTTAAGGCTCAAAATTTTGCAGCTTATGAAACAGGTTCAGTGAAAAACTAGTCTTCTGCTGCTATAAGTCATAGAAACACAGAATTGTTTTGGTTGGAAAAGACCTTTAAGATCACAGAGTTGAACCATAGAATCATAGAATGGTAGGGTTTGGAAGGCACCTCTACAGATTAGCTAGTCCAAACCCCTTGCCAAAGCAGGATCACCTAGGACAGGTCACACAGGTCTGTGTCTAGGTGGGTTTTAAAAGTCTCTAGAGAAGGAGACTCTACAATCTCTCCAGCCAGCCTGTCATGAAACCTAATTCTACACTATCCACCACCAAACCATTAAGGTAATCTGCATACCTCCATGTCTTCTTAACATGAATAGGAATGGCGATTCAGCCATGTCCCTGGCAGATGTAGTGATTTAATTAAGAAACATCCTGAGGAAAAGTTAGCAGATCATTAAATATTAAATGCAATAGTTATGGCCTAAAGAAAAGCTAAATATGGACAGGAAACACCAAAAATAGAAGGTGCTCTGTCAAAACTAACTCAGACAGATCAACCTGCAACTACAACATGTGTTACTAATGAGGAAGGAAACGGCGTCACTTGCACATCACAAGAGAGGTAGAAATACTAGATCTGAGAAACAAAGTCATGATAACTTGATTAGGACTTTTGAAATATCACAATGCAGAACATTCCAAAAGGTCAATATTGCAAGTTAAATGTTTTATCAACATCATTATCAACTTTGTTATCTTAAGAAAGAAAGCTGCAGAATAAAGTGGGGGCTGACATCTATTTTTCAATCTATTTTTCTCTTTCAGTGTTATCAGAAGAGAGTAATCTAACTGCAAGAATAAAAAGGGCAGGATACAAATCTGGAAATTTCACAGAATCACAGAATAATCATCGTTGGAAAGGACCTCCTAGATCACCGAGTCCAACCACACTGACAACATCAAAAAACTTAAGTACCTGAACATCTAAATATCTGATTGATCAACAAACACAAAATAACATCCTAGATGCCTGCCACTGTAGCAGGGAGTGGAGCTCTATGTCTACACATACTATCTTAAATACCTCCAGGGATGATGACTCAACCACCTCCTTGGGAAGGCTATTTCAGTGCCTCACGTCTTGTTCTGTAAAGAATTTCTTCCTAATATCCAACTCAAATGTCCCCTGCCCCAACTTCATACTTCTCTGAAATAAAGAGGGAGAGGTGACACTGCTATGCCTACAGAGAGGAAGACCAGCTTGTGTAACAAACTGCTTGTAGTAGTACTGGACAGGGAATGATCTAGAACTACCTGTAACCCAGACTCTCTTACCTCTTTGGTTGTGGTTAGTGCCAAAACTAGCACTAAAGTCCCTGAAAATGACTCTGTGAAGGTTAGACTGCTGAAAATAGATGAAAGAGACTGAATGGGCAAAAGAAATCCCCCAAGCTATGGGCTCTATATGAAAAAGGAGTGAGAAATCAGCCTTAGCACACTTAAAGAAATAGGTTATGAAACAGGGGAGAACAAGCCCCAGTACTAAGAAAAAGGCAGAGAACTTGTAAAAAATCAGGGACTTGTGGCATGTAGGTCTTCTATGGCTGCATACCTTCATCTCACAGCAATTGGCAAGGAGGAGGATTAGGCTTTCAAAGAGGGGTTAAGGAGGGAAAAGATAGCAAAGAATTAATAGCAATGACAGTCATCATGTGAAGTGCCACAGAATAAAAAAAAGAGGTTCCTGTCATTTGGGTCAGGATTGAAGTGACAAAGACACGTAAACTGGAGCCTGCTCTGCAGGGACAGAGAGCACTGGTACTGTCCAGGGAACACATTCTGACTTCAGGCAAACTTGCCCGAAGTTCAGCAAGCCTATAGCTGTGCTGTATATAGCTGTATTTAACTGTCTGCAGAGGAGGAGAAAAAGATTATGAGCAGAGGAAGCTGCACTAAACCCACCAGGATTTCTACCCATCTGGCAATACAGAACTGGAACTTATCTAATCACTCCTTAAACAAGCAGTACTGGTTCAGATTTCTTGCAGCACTTAACCAGTACTTCAGCAAATTATCAGAATAGCTGTAGATGAGATTGGATACTACAGGTGTGTTTTACCACCTGGTATACCCCCTGCTGCACAGTCCATGTGACAAGTATGATCAACACCACTGGTTTAGAATCCAGTATGGTTTTCTTAATCCAGAGATTCTCGAGATGTCTGCGCCTCCCAAAAGCTAAAACCAGAGACATTATTGAGAGGGTATCACTACTGATCAAAAGCGCAGACTACTATTCCCTGATACTCTTTCATGTGGACATCCTTGAGTGACTACAACCTGTTGGGGAAGGGTGAAATACCCCTATTTGGAAAGAGTAAGGAAATTTTCGGTAGCAGGCTGACCAGCTTAGTCCAATGAAATTTAAACTGAAGGATTTAGGGGTAGGATCCAAAATGGAAATTCTCAAGTCAATGTGCCCACCTGGGGACTACACCTAGGAAAGAACCTGAAGGCAACTCCCCCAGGGCTGTATACAGACATGGTCTATCCTCTTGCTCCCCTCCAGGAAAACCTGAATGCTTGGTTACCTCTTTGAGATGCCTCTACACTAATGCACACGGTACAGGGAGCAAGCAGGAGAGCTAGAGATCTGGAGTTGCAGGACTGTGATCTCTTAGTGATTACTGAGACATGGTGGGATAGCTCAGAGGACTGGAACCCTGTCATGGATGGCTCTGTACTGGTGGAATAACTATACAAGAGAGCAACTGTAATGTATTGAGCTCTGCCTAGCAGTGGGATGAAAAGCAGGTAGACAATTTTCATGGGAAAGATCAGGGGCAGGCCAACATGTGAGACACTGTTAAGCGTGTTTATTACAGGCTGCCTCTTCATTACAGGGTGAGGAAGTTGATAGGGCCTTCTACAGGCTGCTGAAAGTAGCCTCAGAATCTCAGGCTTTGATCCTCATAGGAGACTCGTTACCCTGATACCTGCTGGGAAGACCACACAGCTGGGCACTGACAGTCCAGGAGATTTCTCCAGTGTGTTGACGATAACATTTTGCCTCAGGTGGTGGAGAAGCCAACAAGAAGACGTGTCCTACTGTACCTGTTGCTGACAAAGAGTGAGTCTTGTAGAGGACACTGAGGTCCTGGGCACCCTGGGCTATAGTGACTGTGAAAAGATACAGTTTGGAATCAAATATAGTAGACACAGGGCAACAAGCAAGAACACAGCCCTGGACTTTGGAAGGGCTAAATGTGATCTCATGTGATCACTTCAAAAAACTGTTTGAAGAAATCCCATGGACTGGGGCTTTAGAAAGTTGGGGTCTCAACAGAGCTGGTTGGTTCTCAAGTATCACTTCCTGGAAGCTCAGGATTGATGCATGGCTAAAAGCAAGAAACTAGGCAAGGAAAGCAAGAGTCCTGCATGGCTGAGTAAGGAGCTTCTGAACAAACTCAAGCAGAACAAGGTAGTTTAGAGTTTGTGAGAAAAGGTACTTGGAAGGAATAGCAGAATTTTGTCAGAGGATGCAGAGATGAAATGAGGAAAGCTAAGGTCTCCTTAGAATTAAACCTGGTAAGATTGGTGGAGAATAAGAGGGGATTTTTCAAGTCCATTGAAGAGAAAAGAAAACTAGAGGAGATGTGGGCCCACTGATGAACCAAGTGGTTGCCCTGTTTACAGAGACTACAGAGAAGGCAGAGATATCGTAACCTTCTTTGCCTCTGTCTTTTCTGCGAAGACCAGTCCTCATGAGTCTCAGTCCTTTGAGACCGTAAAGACTTGAGGACAGAACTTTGCCTTGGTTGAGGAGGATTGGATTCAAGAATAACTAAGTAAACTGGATATGGGCCCTGATGTCAGACACTCATGAGTGCTTTGGTAGCCGGCAGAAGCCATTGGTAGCCACTCTCTTTCATCTTTGACAAACCTTGGAGAACAGGAACAGTGCCTGATGACTGGAGAAAAGACAATCTTCAGTCTACTCTTCAATCTTGGAAGATTCCAGTCTTCAAAAGAACAAGAAGGAGGAGCCAGGTAACTACAGACCTGATCAAGCCTCTATCCTTGGAAAGGTGATGGAACTGTAACTAAGGATGGTTATCAGGAGTAGTCAACATGGATTCACCAAGAAGTCCTGCTTGACTAACCTGATAATCTTTATGAAGGTGTAATGTGGGGGATAGAGGAGGGGAGGGCGGTAGATGTGGTCTACCTTGACTTCAGCAAGGTTTTTGACACCATCTCCCATGACATCCATCCTCACAGCCAAACTCAAGAAGGGCGGATCGGATGATTGGATAGTGAGGCCACAGCTGGAATATTGCATCCAGTTCAAGAGGGACAGGGAGTTGCTGGAGAGAGTCCAGCATGGAGCCACTAAAGGGATCAGGGGGCTGGAGCATCTTCCTGATAAGGAGAGGCTGAGTCAGCTGGGGCTGTTCAGCCTAGAGAGGAGACTAAGAAGGGGGGGTGAATCTCATCAATGTTTATATCTGAAGGGGGAGTGTCAAGATGATGGAACCAGGCTTTTCTTGGTGGTGCCCAGCAATAGGACAGGGGGCAGTGGGTTTAAACTAGAACATAGGAGATTCAATTTGAACATAAAGGAAAACTTTTTCATGGTGATGGTTACAGAGCACTGGAATAGGCTGCGCAGAGAGGTTGTGGAGTTTCTAAGTCTGGAGACTTTCAAAAAGCAACCTGGACATTGTCCTATGTGAGCTCCTTCAGGACAGCCTGCTCTTAGGAGGATTGGACTAGATGATACCCAGAGGGCCCTTTCAAACCACTTCTATACTGTGATTCTATGACTCATTCAATCTATTTGCCTATCTAGAAGACAGTCTAGTATTACCACGTTTAGTATCACCTTGCTAAGTCTTTTTCATTTCTTCTAGTTACTTCTTAAAATGTCATTTTATTTTTATCTTAAAGATTTGTTTTGGGATTTTTTTTTTTCCTGCCTGGTAAACCATCTATAACAAGAACGTTTAGCAAAAATGGAAAACCAGCAGTAATTTACTATCCGAACTTTACATAGCTGAGCTTCCATCCCAGGACAGGGAAAATGTGTAAAATTTATATGTCACCATGTGGTCAGGGCTGACAAATGCTCACTATTTCTTAGAATAATGCTCACATTCTAACTGCATTCTCTGGCACTGTGGGGTTTTGTTTGATGATTCATTAGCAAAACAGCGACCCAAAGATGGAGCCTTCCTTTCCTTGATGTTCAGGAAGTTACACGCTTGTGAAGTCCATAGTGTACAGCTGAAACAGTTTTGCAATCTAATGAGAGGGAACCTGAAATAAGGGATTTGTGGGATCTGCATGTGGAAAACCATTGTGAGTTTTGCCTGAAACAAGGACTGAACCCCTACAGCAGTATTTCCACTGCACAAATTCCATACCAGTGCACCATCAGTCTCACTTTTGCCCCAGGAATAAAGCTTTAAGGGGCAAGGGTGATAAATGGGCCATAGGTGATAGATGGAAAACTTACTTGGAGTATGCTGTACTCTGCTTTCTTTCCTGCTCAGAGCCTGACAGGAACCAGTCCCTCTGCTAACTTTAACCAAACAGTAAACCATCGTTTCTACCCATGCAGAAGATTATCACTACACACTGGAAAGTAATAATAGTGTGTGTGCATTTTGCAGGACGACATTAAAGTGGCTCTGGAACAGGAATTAATTGTAAATGCACAATAAAATCTAGCTAGAAGTTGAAAAATGCAGTTCGGTTGGGAAATAGTCTTCTTAACTCTGGCTATTTCATCTCTCCTGGGGCTCTGCCCTTGAGCTCTGAAGAGCCTTTGGTGCTCTGCAGGGAGTTAAAGAGGGGCCTTGCTCAGAGCCCTCTCAAAGCTCCTTTATCTACAGATCTGAGCAACCTTCTTCTGTTGCACCCCTCTCTGTTTGTTTCTCTGTTAATCTCAGCAGCCTCTTGTATTCTTTTAGCTTTTTGCTCTCTCACGTGAAGGATTAACACTGTGGCTCCAGGCTTTAGCTGAGACCCGAGTGCGGCTCAGATGAGGCTGTTACCCTCTCTCTATCTAGATTTTGCAATGTCTCTGTAAATAATAACACACCACAAACCCAAGACATTTTAATCTGTCCTGACATTTTAATGTCAATACGGAGTTGAACGATAGATGCAGATGGCAGTGGACAGGACAGGGATCTTTGCTGGGTGGTGGGGACAGGAGTGAGCACATGGAACAGCCTGACAGATTGTAGTGTTGTACAGCATGATGGAGGGATGCTGCCAGTGCTAGGGCAGCAAAAGCAGAAGAATACAGGAGATGAGGGTGCCTGGGTATCAGCTCTACCAGAACATTATAGCTTACACGTGACAGTATTGCCCAACCTGCAGTGCACTGCTGGCTGCAACAGACAGCAGAGTACAACACAAACGGTGAGCTGCTGAAAAAACTAAACCCCTGTACCAATCAGAAAGGAAAAGAAAGGGGGTTCAATTACAAAGCATCTACATCCCCTGCACAGTTTCAAATGCTGTGACTACAAGTGCAAAAATCCTTGCTGGATGTGGATCCAATAAAGCAGAAACGAGAATGTATTGCCGTGGTATTACCGTGATATCACGCCGTGTTGCAGCTGCATTGAGAGGCACAAAACACCAGAAGACATGTTTGACGTATAATTTTTAACATCTTTTTCAGTTATTTCCTATTTAAAAGAAAAGGAAGGCTGCTCTCAGATAAGCTCTGTCTTTCTTGTGGAAGTTTACTTTCTCTCCAGTTCTACCCTTCCCTCCCATCTCAAAATACACTCT
Organism: Phoeniculus purpureus; assembly: GCA_028565055.1. Classification (NCBI taxonomy): domain Eukaryota; kingdom Metazoa; phylum Chordata; class Aves; order Bucerotiformes; family Phoeniculidae; genus Phoeniculus; species Phoeniculus purpureus. Next base: position 23,354 of record JAOXOE010087915.1, read on the forward strand.
TCCGGTAAGCAAAAAACGCTCATTCCTGTTGCAGGGCATGCAGTTACTTCAAACAAGCGCTTTAGAAAGCAGAGATCATTTGGCAGGGGGCAGGGAGGGTTGCCAGCTTTTAAACCTGTGCATTTTCAGCACTCTCTGATTATTAGGAAATCAGAACCAAATCTGAACCAGCTGAATTTTTAGCTTGAATGCTTTTGAAGCAGTTCCCTTGTCCATTGTTCCCTTTACTACTTTTACAGCAGAATCTGAATCTATTTGTTATTTTGAGTGTTGGCCTATTTTCAGCAACGATTATGATGGTAACACAATGTGCAACTTGACATCTCCTCCTCTCCTCTCATTCAAAGTCTCCCAGGGCCCAGCCATTTCACACAGGCTTGCTTTAGGCATTTATTAAATATGCACCTTCCAGTAGGGTTTAAAAACACCAACTAATCTCATCAGAGGCCAGAGACCTCCAGATATGTAAATCTACATCTGTTCCTCTTCAAAGGAAAGATTCTCCTGGATTACTCCAGGAGAAATGCATCCCACCCGGATATAGCCACTGAACCAGAGAAAAAGAACTCCCATGGCAAACGTGCCACCTCAAACTCACCAAGATCCAACGACAATGAAATTACACTTAATGTAATTCACTGTTAGCTTTAAGAAGCAATTAAGTAAAAGGCAGTACAGCACTTGCCGTAGGCTGTTGGTTCCAACAGGGGCCAGTGGAAAACGGCATATAATGTTAAAATTGGTAACGCTCATATCAGCATAAGGATGAGCTGTAGGTGGCTGCTCCACTACAGTGCTGCAAAATAGCAGAGTCCATTAACAAGCAGCAATCTCCCTTTTCTTTTCCTTTTTTAAAATGTGCTGTAGGTGGTTGACAGAGAAAGCTCAAAGCAATGTAATTACCTGTCTATTAGCTTTTTATAACGGTAGCAGGATCTGCTCTCTCCTTCCCAAATGCCCTACCAGTATCTTCACCTTCCCAGGTAAGGATCAAACAAATTTATGAAAAATATTTCAAAGGTATTCGAGAGAGACTGCACAGTTCTCTGGAGTAAGGCAGCACTTGTACTGCCCAAGAAAGAATAAGCCCTTGTTTAACTTTTCCCATCTCATTCTGTACAATACTATTTAGAGGAGAGAATAAAGGACTTTTCTTCGCACCAAGTCTTGTTCTGTACATGTCTGATGAATTTCAAATTAGAATTAGAGATGCCTCACACTTGTCTAAAATAGAGCCTTAAAAGAAACACATTATTTAGTTAGCTAGAAATGATGGTGAAGTCTAACACATTTCTTGTTCACTAACATCCCTGTGGTTTTATTGACTACAATTCAGATTCAGAATTTGACCATCACCAAAAGCAAGCTGAGTTCCTCATTATCTCCTCTCCTCGAATTTTGGGTTGGGCTATCTGGCTAGCCACAAATTTCTGGGCTGGATCAGACAAATAAATATCAGTCTCTCTCCTTCAGGAAAAAAGGTATGGCGTTGTGCACGTAAATGTTTAAACAACAGTTAAGGCTCCCAAAGAGTGCCCTGATATACAGCAGATAATTTTGTGCCTGCGCAATTTCCTCAAGTTTTTGCGACTTATTTATCAGGTTCTGCAAAGTTTCCTGGCTGATGCTACCGTCTGTGATCTATGAATTTCACAGAGCTAGAAGAGGCTGGTGCAATCATTTTAATATGCTTAAGGTTTATAAAAGTACAGCTTTATGATTAAAGAGTTTGAAGATTTTTATTTTACATATTCACTGAAAAAAGCGAAATGCAGCAGCTACAAAGATGTAGGGGAGCTATCCCTTGAGAGACAGAAAAGAGGTGGAAACTTGTTTTGAAAAGAGTAAAAGATATTTTAAATTACTTAAAATAAAAAGTCCGTGGCTAATGAAGCCATCATGTAAAAAGTGAAACTTGTATGCCCAATTAGAGATTATATTTTTCTCACAGATACGATCTGAGTGAGCACTTTAAGAGTCAACGTCATCTGCCATAACAGCAGTCCTACCTCTCACATTGCAAACAAACTGCACAAAAAGGAGGGAAAGATGAAACAAGGGATATGAGCAGTGTGAATGGAGCCTAAATCTTTTAATTAACAACCCCTGAAAAGCACACTCTTTTTCCACCAAACTAATAAAAAGTGTGAGCGTGGGGTCTTTGTTATTGTTCAAGCCTAGCCTGTGCTCTAAGGAACTGAGAAAGGGCTAATCAGGGTTATTTAAAGCCACTTTCTACTTGCCAGGCTCCAATGTCTCATTAATTCACTCCTAGTTGGCATCATTGTCTGATAGTGTTTGAAAATCACCAAAGAAACAAGGATTTCCTCTAATCCCATCCATCAGAGGTAACACTCTGGAAGACGATACCACACCATGGCGCATAGGACATGGAACAGAAGCACGTGCATGGGGAAACAGCCTGCTTTCACCACGAACTGCCATTCTCTGTGGCTCAACACACACCTGACAAATCTAGGCCTGAACATCACAGAGAAAGAACAGATGTTAAGATGACAGTTGCCTGGCTTCTTTAGTTGTATTGGCAAGAACCTGGCTTGGGCAAAATAAGTGGTTCTGCACGTGCGTTTTCGACTCATGAAAAGATATTTTGATCATGCTGGTAAATCAGAGACGTGATTGCTTCAACAAACTATTGTCATAAGCTACAGCATTCAGCTAAAGCTGAGGACTGCCATGCCACTCTGTGATACGTTTAATGGAACAGTACTGACTCTGGTGACCCGATTACACCAGCATGCACATCTTCAGCTCAGCTATCATCTTTGGCATGTCCAGAGACAGCTGAACCAAGTTTTATTCCACTATTCAACACGTTTCTCCTCTGTGGAAGCCAACCCTTACTGCCCACCTGCACCAAAATCAACACTTCTCTCCAAAAGATGTTTTAAAGCAAAAGGATATAACTGAGTGCTGTCTCCTCAGAGGCTTCTATCACTCACCTATCTATGACAGACCTAGCCAGTCTTGGGGTCTTGCTGGCATTCAAACCTAACTTTTCGTGTAGCTGTTCTAGGACCCCCAGTTTCATTTAAATTCCTGTAAAGGGAGCAAAAGAAGATTTCCTTATAAGCCAAGAGCAGTGACGCAGCCAAGAAGAACGACATAGCATAAGCATGTTCAAAATACAATGTTTTCAGATATTTTTATCCTATGACAAGTTATTTTGTAATGTATGTCTTCACCATCTCGTTTCCTAACTTTTGATTAAGTATAAAGGAAAGTAGAGCTCAGAGGATGATGTAAAATTCCCACTATGGGTTGTACCTAAAGCACTGTCATGACCCTACCTATCTTTCAGTGAATGGATGCTAGACAGGAAAGATTCAGAGGCTCATCATAGAATCATTAGGGATCAAGATCATCTTCAAATTCTTCAAAGTAAATGCATGTCTTCAGCCAACAAATTATCTTTGTAGTTTTCCAGAATCGAGAGCTCTCTTCATTGTTGTATTTCAGGAAGAGTAACTGTTCTATCTGGACTGTACAAACTGAACTGCAATAGAATCATAGAATCATTATGGCTGGAAAGTACCTTCAGGATCATCAAGTCCAGCCCTCATCCCAACAGTAGCAGTAATATGAATTGCCATAGTACTCCCAACATCCCAGTGCTATTGGCACTGCATTCATTGCTAGCTTCAGAACTCTCAGCAACATTACCTGTAGGTTTGTGGTTCATAAAATACACCTATGAAACTGCATAGTGTTCCTCTTGCAGCTCTTGTTTGACTTAGAATAAGAATTTATAAGTAAATATTGTTCTGTGCTGCTCACATCAATAAAAGACTTTTACGTTAGACAAGAAACCAAATTACTTCAGTAACAACCCCATAACCCCACTTCAGGGCAGTGGGGGTTAGTTAGTGCTGCAAGCACAGTGCTCTGAGGTTTTTTGCCACTCTTGACTATTTTCTGTCACAGACAGCTGTCCTAAACTCAAAACTCTTCATTCAGTTGTTTAAATGCAGTTTCAATTTGAATCCATATCTTTAAGAAGAGCTTACTTTGTCTGTGCATTTTACATGCCCTTCACTACTAAGGGAAAGGAAAAATGCAACTATTGATTCTGGACTGAGTCACAGGGACATGCTGAAAACGCAGCATAAAATGTTTCCTATAAAACAAAAAAAAAAAAATAAGTGAAAAGTGATTGCAGCACAGATCACTTATGAATCCCTACAGAACACAGAGTTGTATAAAAGACAAGGGAGAGAAGTTCCTGTACTGAGTAGAAAACAATCTCAATAATACAAATTTTCCTGCACCTGGTAAAAATCTACACAAAAATAGGAAGAATACACCTCAGGATTTGTGACTGGGTCAGCAGACAAGCCATGCATACCCACGGCATACAGGCCTGAAAACTCTGCCAAAAAACCACTGTGGCTCTCAAGTATTGGGAATATTTTGATAAATCTTAAGGTTAGTGGCTTCATCAAAAGCACGGTTAGTGTTTATATTGCACCCACAGGATGCAGCCTGTAGAATAATGTGTCCCTCTCAGTTTGAAATATGTTCCGTCCCCACGTTAGCCAACTCCAAAGGCATTTCACAAGTTAAAAAGATTCGCTTTTTGTGTGTCTGTGGCATGACAAAAGCAGACCCATTGATTTCCTCCTATAAAATGAGAATCCAGCCAGTAGACTGATGTAGATAAACTGAAGCCTTTAATGCTGGTGGACACTTCACCTTATTTTATATGACAATGCTACTTCATTGCCACTGCTGTGGTTGTGAAGTGTCACCAATTCTTGGGCTAATTAAAAGATGGGAAGCAGATTGCCATTAATGAGATTTGGCTTCCACAAAGTAAGGCTCTCTTGGTGTGTGGCTGTGTAAGTCAGCTAAGAGACTCAGACCTCCCCTTAGATGAAGGGGATCTGTACAGATCACATTGAGGCAAATCTAAAAGTAATCCGCTGTATAAAGGAATGAGCTTTTTGCAATTGTATTTCTGAGTGCACGCGGGGGTCCTCTTGGGGTTTTGCAGCCACAAAGATATCACTCACTTGAGCTGGGACCTTGGAAGAAATACATAGCCAGCAGAAAACAAAGATTTAGCTTTCAGGTCTGCTCCCAAGTATATGACTACATAAAAAAGCCTAAACCTAACTAAAGCTACTCCTCTCCATGCTTGAGTTGTACTGCAGTAGCGTGGGGGAGGAAAAGATGCTAACGTTAAAAATTGCTGCTAAAGAACGTTTCTTAAGACTTTTATGCCCAATAAGACCTTTATTCTTCTGCCCTTTCTCAAGACCGAAAAAAAGATCAAGAGGGCAAAAGAGTTTGATCTCTTGCCTGGCAATGACCTGACCTCGTCTAGATACCGAGCTCTCTAAAAACCTGCCAAAACGTATAAACAAACAAAATCAGTTCTTTTAAGGACTCAGACCTAGAAAGACAAAATGTACAGGTTCAGGCGTCATGGTGGGGGCTCTGCTGTAGATCACCCTACCAGGATAATTGACAGTCACCTGAATATGAGCCAGCAGTGTGTCCAGTTGGCCAAGAAGGGCAATGGCATCCCATTGTGTATTAGTGTGGCCAGCAGGAGGAGGGAGGTGATTATTCCCCTATAGTCAGCACTGTTGGGGATGCACCTTGAGTAATGGGTTCACTTCTGTGCCTCTCACTACAGCAAAGCCATTGAAGCACTGGAGCGGATCTAGAGAAGGGCCACGAGGCCTGTGAAGGGTCATAGACTCATAGAATCATCACGGCTGGAAAAGACCTCCAGGACCATCAAGTCCTGCCCTCATCCCCAGCCCCTAGACCATGGCCTCGAGGGCTCTGGCTACTCGGTTTTTAAACACCTCCAGGGATGTTGACTGCACCACCTCCCTGGGCAGCCTGTTCCAGTGCCCAACCACTCTGTCAGGAAAGGAGTCTTCCTGAGATCCAATCCAGAATTCTCCTGATGCAATTTGAGGTAAGGAGGCACCATCGCCTCTCTACTCCTGCTGGTTACACTGTTCCTGATCCAGGCCAGGATGCTGTTTGCCTTCTTGGCCTCCTGGGCATCCTGCTGGCTCTTGTTCAGTCGACTGTTAACTACCACTCCCAGGTCTGCAGCACAAACCCTGTGATGAGCAACAGAGGGAACCGGGGTTGTTTAGCCTAGAGAAAAGGAGGCTGAGGAGAGACCTCATCACTGTCTGCAACTGCCTGAAAGGAGGTTGGAATCAGGGAGGTCTCAGCCTTCTTCACAGGGAGGGTGACAGAGCACTGGAAGAGGCTGCCCAGAGGGGTTGTGGAGTCTCCTTCTCTGGATACGTTTAAAACCCTCCTGGCATGTTCCTGTGTGACTTGATCTAGGTGATCCTGCTCTGGCAGGGGGATTAGGCTGGATGTTCTTTTGAAGTCACTTCTAACCCCTCATTTTTCTGTGATCCTGTATTTTCAATGCTTAAAGTAATTCTCAGCAAGACAAACACATGCACGGGGTATCAAACCACGTGCATCAGAACGTAGGCCTGCAAAACTGTCGCCATGGGGTAGAAAACATTTTACATAATCTTGTTACTGCTTCATTTTCCATTAAGTGGGGTAAACGCTTGATGGATCATCACATAGAAGCCACTGTTTGAAACAGGACATCTGCCTGCAAAGGCCATTGGAATGGCCTCAGATAACAGCTCCTATTTTTCTAATCAGAGCAATATATCATTATATCTATATACAGTCACTGGGGAAATCTAAGCCAGGACAGTATTTATTTCTCTATATGTGACATTGATGCCATATTTATCTAGGCATGATATAAAATATTCACGTAAAATCCAAATCCAGGTCTCAGCACTGATGCGTCCAGACTGCCATCGCAAACCTTCCCAACACCATTCAAACCTGCCTTTGAGCAGCTGTGCTTGACAACAGTCTGAACTGCAGTTTGAGGGGCTGCAAAGTTTGATGTCGTGCATAGCTTCAGCCCCAACTTTTGTTTCTCCCACTTGTTTGAATTGTTTCTGCTTTGGGTTTTCTCAGGAGCCCGCTCTCAGGAGCCCGCTCTCAGGAGCCCGCTCGTAGCAGTTAGCTCAGGGCACTGAGTCAAATTCTGTTCCCAAATCTGTGGATGAGACACTAAAAAGAATTTTGTCTCGCATTCCTCATACATAAAATAAGAATTTAAATCGCTTGGTTGAGAGCCGATGGGTCTTTTGGAGTACTTCAGTGTCCATCAGCTGCATTTCTGTCATCTTTGACTAGTTGAAAAATAAAGAGGAAATGAGAGAAACAAAACATGTTCAGAGAAGTGTTTCGGTTGAAGGTACTTTGGTGTCCACGTTCAGGACACCAACATCCCTAGGAGGCTGCTCATTTGGTACAGAGCTTACATTTGTGGCAGATGGAGGGATCAGTAAAAAATATGCCTTTTTCCTAAAAAGCTTTTGCTTCCCCTCCCCCAGTGCACTTAGAGAACCTCCTCCAGCAGTATCTCATCTCCAAGTGATACCAACATAAAAAGAGAAGCTTTTCCTCTCCTGCGTTTATGACTCGTCCATGACTGGTTACTATTTCCAAGTTTTAATTTAAAAGGAAACACCGGCCATAAAGGAGAGGGTTTTAATTTAAGAAATCTTGCAACAAATAGGGAACCTAAATTAAAACATCCGTTAAAAGCCCGTAACATTAACCCAGTTGCGAGAACCTACAGAAAAGCACTGTTAGGTGTTTGTTTCACGTGTAAAAGTAACATTAGTGGCTTTTAAGGGATGTCTGAAGCAGTCATCGTTATTCAGAGAATGACTCCAAAAACAAAACCGGGCAGAAATGATACCGTTCTAAAAGTGGTGGCTAGCTCAGCCTTGTTGGAAAGACACCAAGTATTATCCCTAACAAATTCATGTATTTGAACAAACCTTTGATATATAAAAAAACCTCTCCTTTATTTCCTCACAAATGTCTAACCTTTGGCCGCTCCGCAGTGAAGTTGCGTTTTCTGCAGTGCACTCCTGGAGAACAAAGTACAACAGCAACTGGCAAAGTTTTTGAAAATACTACCAGGGGGAGGCTCAAGGAGCCAAAATCATTATTTTTGTATGGAGTGTTTCATACCAAACACAAACACTGGGGGGTCCTGACTGAACTCCTTTGCCCTCCTGCCGTTTATGCCTATGATATTGGGCAATTACACAGCCTTGGCTGAAACTGTACACTGGGTAGGAAATTTCTCGCTTATTGGGAGGCTTGGGCTGCACTTGTCAACAAAAATGAGGCCATATAGTAATGCTAGCAAATTTAAGGCACAAATACTCTCGCTTGTCTCCTAAGATCTCATTGCCTTCTGTTTCGTCCTACCTTAAATAGGATAAACTTTGCTCTGTGCAGTTTGAGGTTTAAAGGAAACGCAAGTGCCAAATTAATGTAAGACTACACCACAAATAGGAGTTCAATGGCTGGCTAAGTCGGCGGGAGTTGCAATTAATGAGACTTGGCAGTGGCTTTTGCCAGCACGCTGATGCTGCTGTGGAAATGGGCACGCGCGGTCTTCGCACAGGCACAACACAGGCTGTATGCGTTGTGAGAGAACTATAAAGAGCAGGTTCCCTTAATCAACCTACTTTGCTTTCACCCAATACTGACTCCAAGCACATTTGCATTTTTGAAGGATTCCCAATGATGAAAGTGCTTTAAGATGTCTTCTAGGAGAAGTTTGGGGTTAACAGTTTTCTGCTTCGTTTTCAGTTTCAGAGGGGAGCTTCACGTGAAAGTTCAGGATTTCTCAAAAGATCTCCCTATCTTTTCCACGCCGGGCTTTGTGCTAACACACACGTGCACCTTTAGATCTATCACACAAATGTTATCCAAGCATAACTAGAGAGCTCTTTACGCTTCCCTCTTTTCTTGCATTCCCACTACAATTAGCGACAACAGATTTTTAAGCCACATTGCCTCTAACACAGAGATTTGTCTATTTTAGCTCCCAAACCTGAAGATCGATTAAGAACAAACAAAACCCTCGAGTACCAGTTCTTCCACTCTACTTCTTAGTACATGCTTGACGTGCCATCAAAAAAGCACAGATGGTGACTGCCATCATACAGTATCACTCTTCTCAAGGACAATGCCATGGGCAGTTGTGGAGTCTCCTTCACTGGAGATGTTTAAAACCCGCCTGGCTCTGTTCCTGTGCAAATTGGTCTAGGTGATCCTGCTGTGGCAGGGGGATTGGACTAGATGATCTTTTGAGGTCCCTAATGATTCTATGATTCTATGACTACACTAGGAGTAGCACTGAACCCCAACATTAGCATTGCCCTGACCAACTGACTTCAGGCATCACCAGAAAGTTCCTCAAGGTCTATGACAAACCCTCACTTAATATCATTTACTTGGTCTAGCAGGATGGCAAAGAACCTTGAGTCAGAACTATCAAGAGTCTCCTGTAATACTTTCATTTGAGAAAAGGCACTGGAGGCAAAGGGGGTTCATGCTCTGTGCCAGGTGGTCTCCAGGCACACTGAAAGGCTGTGCCCAAAAAGCTGTGGGTAGAACTGCAGACAAACCTGGCTTTTGGAGGTTGTTTGCCCCTGTTTACCTCTGCTGTTCTGCAATCACCAGAGGCAGCAAAATCTTCCCATCAGAGCAGACAGTGCCTGAATGGCCTGCAAGGAGAACAGGCCATGGAGGCTACCTCTCACGGAGCTGATCAGTGAGCAGTGCCAGGTGCATTCTGCCAGGCCATAGTCTGGCAACACGTGGACAACAGCGTCCCAGAACCAAACATGCACTTTTCCAACACACAAGACAGATATGCAGATTAGCTGAACATATCAGCAGTAACGCAACTGCTGGTCTGGGAGAAGGGCAAGCTAAGACAGGGTTCTTTGCAGCTATAATAGTTATTGATCACCTTTCTCCAAGTGCGAGAAACTATACTCTTCCTTCCTACTTTCCTTCTTAGTTACGCAACAGCAAGGCAAATGAAGACCTCTCTCAGCTTATACAATAGCCATGATCCTCTCATTCTGCACATACAACGGCGTAAGTCTTATATGAAGCGCTTGAGCAATGTTAAACTTCACCCAGGCTCTGTTGGTTTAAAATACCATACTAGAATAGTTAATTATCTCTTCCATGGCTGTAAACCAGACTAGCTGCAGCTCTGTAGAGTTAATACAAAGATAAACTGGAGATGGCTAAACTCTCCTGGACGTGTTCCTGTGTAACTTGATCTGAGTGATCCTGCTCTGTCAGTGGGATTGAAATGGATGATCTTTCAAGGTCCCTTCCAATCTCTAATGTTCTGTGATAGCTAACTTGTTTGTGGCAGGTTGGATTGCTTCAAGTATTCCTCTTTTCTTGTTCTGGTGATTGAATGCATGGGGTGGATGTTCAAAACCAGAGATGGTTTGAAAATCCTTTAGTCCTTTTTCACCTGTAATACTAGTCCTTCTGTAATGACACCTTTATGGAGTAACCAGTAACTAGGGCAAGCAGAAGTGCTATGGAATGCACCTCCATCATGCACGCAGTACTGGCATGCAGAGGTGAACACGGTCTACGTGATGTTCACTAGACCTAGTCCTTTTGAATTTGGTGCTGTGATGGCTGTAGTGAGAAAAGGACAGGCATTTACTGCTTCATCCTTCTTGCTATTTGAAATAAAGTTTTGGGGGTTTTTACACATAACAAAATACATCAGACTGTTGCATCCCCTCATAGTTTACGTAGTTCTATGCAATTTATGCAGAACATTCAAGTACCCAGTTTGCAAGTAGAGCAAATATTTGCAGTGTTCGAGTCTCCATCTAGAAATGGTTTGTAAATATTTTAACTGTTAAAACCAATGGATTCTGCTGACACTCTCCTATTGCTCTGCCAAGATATTTTTTCTTTAAAAAAAAAAAAAAAATCAATGTGGAGATGTAGAATAAGATCCCAACACAGTTGTATGCCAGTCTGAGTGCCAGTGAAAGGTCTACAACAAATAGTATCAAAACCACTAGCATTACTGCAGCCCAGCACCCCAGTTTTCATGAGACAGGAATCTTCAGGGACCTTTCAGTATGTTTACCGTCTCTCCTTCACTTTTGCTTAGTATCTAGAAAGTAGGCAAGAAAGTATGTGACATTCCTCAAGTCCAGCTTGGGGAAACTTGGGGAATCAACAGCAGCACATCACAGACAACAGATGGAAGTGAGAACAGAAGCTGATCTGGAGTCCCAGAGCTGTGTTGAGATAAAGGAAAGCTCAGATAAAAATGGATTTCAAATTATTTTGTCTGGTGACACACTCCCTGTATTAGAACCAGGCAAACAGAATTCAAAAGGAAGAGAAGCACAGATCCATGAAACTAATTAGGACTTGGATGCTTCACCCAACAACAAATATAATCTGACCCTTCTAGATGTGCAAAATATGTTCTAATCAATACAAGGAAGTTTGGAATAAAATTTGTGTTGTTGCTGCACTACTTGAACTAGTGACGTTCAACTAAACCTGTGTATCGCTGCCACTGAAAAAGATGCATCTCATATGTACCACGATCTGTTGAAATGTTAGAACACCTTAAAATATCCACAATGTTAATAATCCTGCTTTCAAGGACTTAGTCTTCCTGCATCTCCCCCCTTTGTCCCAGCAACAGGGTCGCCTCTGTTTGTGAAGGTAGAATGCCTTACTGCTAGCACTTGAGAGGCCAGGAGCCTCCCCCTTCCTCACCCTCACAGAACTCCTGCTCAAACACACACAGCTGCCAGGGGACAAAACACACACATTTTATAAAGCAGTGAGCAATGCAATGGACCTGGAATAATGCATGGTATAACTTCACTGATTTCCATGGAATTAAGCCTTGGTGGCTGTTGGCAGGGCCAGCCTAGCAGCACAGAGGGAGCTTTCATTCCCAGGTCCTTACTTCTACACACAACAGGGCAATTCATGGAGCACAAGGACCAGCAGCTGCAGCAAGCGGGGATGCTCTGCAAGGACAGGAGCAGGAGAAGGGATCAAACAGGAGCTAAGGAATGCCTTGTTTTCACTGGTGCAAAAAGACCTGGTGCAACTAGGGCAGCATATAGCTTACAAGCAGCTTAGGCACTGCTGTCTACCTTGAAGCCTTGGTGGTGAGCACTAGAATATTCCTGCTATCACCCGATCTTCCCTGCTTACCATAATTATTAATGTGCGGGCTGTGCACAGAGGGACCAGCTCCAAGGCCATTGAGGGGAAGAAGAAAGAGCACATTTCAAGAGAATTCTCTTTTTTCAAATAAATAAAGAGGTACTTGGAAACCATATTGAATATCTAAAGCTGAATTTAATAGCCACTTTTTACAGAGCTTTTTTGTTTTCCCTTGAATTAAGTAATATTATCTGAAAAAGTAGCATCTATAATTAAATGACAATGGGACTGGAATGAAGTAGGAGGGAACAGTAGTAAAAAACACACTGCAATCCCCATATTTAGTGCATTTGTACTTAAACTGAGGCACAGGGGGGAACATAGGAACAAAAAAATCCCAACCTGACTTATAAAAGTCTACAATATTTGAATTTTTTCTTTCCTGTTAGTCTAGAGTGCTGTGCACATGGGAGAGTTCACTTGGACCCACCAAAAACGTTTCCACAGAGCAGCAATAATTTAGTATGATAGTGCCACTGAAAGTTTTTGCTTTGCCCTGTTGTCAGCAGTGGCCCTGCCCTAAAGCAATTCCGTCACTGTCACCCTGGGTAGGCAGCTCTGCAGGGAGTCTGATCCACTGTGGCCCCACTCCTTTTTATAGCAAATTCTTTCAAGCCTCAGCCCAGTCTTCTTGCCCAAATAGCCCCAGTGAGTTCAGCCGCCCCATCTCTGGCAGACCAGTGATGCACCACGACCTGCCTTATCACACAGGGCAGTATCGGGCAGGGAATGCATCTCCCTAGCATCAGAGAGGAACGCCCCTAAAATGCTTCCTGAAGATGAGAGGAATGCTTCCTAAAAATGCCCCAGAGAAGAACATCTCTTCTATAATGAATAATCTGGCCATGCTGAGCCCTTTGCAGATCACAGAGTCAGAACAAATTATATTGTCTGGGGGAATCAACAATTACTGAATCATGCCAAACTCTTTAAGGAGGACTAGTTTAAAAGAGAATGAGAATATTTTAACCCAGATGAAGCTGTATGGAGCAGCTAACACTTTACCAAACATTTGTGTGAAGTTGCAGCAAAGGTTTCAGTCCTCTTGCTCCTACAGCTTTGTCAGGCTCCTTATTCTCGGTCACTCCTCAGCTCTGCGGAAGGGGCCAGGATACAGCTGCCCTATCAAATTACTTGGTGCTGCTCTCAGAGCGTAAAGGCTACAGATCGCTTACATAAACTTTTCTAGTGATTAGCAGTGCAGGTTGGCATAAAAAGCAGGCAGCTTCTGGCACAGTGAGCTAATTATACAGTCACTCAAAAATAATGGCCGCAGAAAGTAATTGCGCTGTTGTAGGCATTACTGCTAACATGGTATCTCTTATCTCGATAACGCTGCAGGTAATTAACTCGTGTCACTACATCGCTATTTTACCCTGCGCACAGTCTTCCACCTCAAAAAAAAAAAAAGGTAGAAAAGTTCCATGATTAATAACTACTCCAGAAAGTTTATAAAAGATCCAACTGCTCAAGAAACAAAGGCTCACAGAAGCTTCATCTGGCCAAGAGATCAAGTACCAGCAACGAATGTGCTCTGTGATGGAAAACCTGATTAGAATTTCTCAAAGACATCATTATGGGTAAGAAACTAATTGAAAGACCTCCCTCTTGCCAGAGCTTTGCTAGAAAGAGAAGACTTCAAAGGCAGAGAGGAGAGCCGATGTTTTCACACTTACAGCTGAAAAAAGGCAACCCTCTTGTTTGTGTTTGTTCAGCACACACTCCGCAAATGTTGCCCCCTCGCGCTCCGCATCGGCTGGGTGGAAGATCTAAACCCTGCGTACACAATACACTTTAGCTAGGGTGTGTGGTGCTATTCTCCCATGCTGCGTGCCTGTCTCTTCATGCGCTTTTATTCTTTAGATTGATATAGAGTAAACAATATGGGTGCCCACTTAAAATTCTCTAGGTTATTAAAATGTGAGGAGCGTTTCTTTTCTCCTCTCTCCTGGATTTCGTCTGGAACCACTACCTAATTAATACCCAGAACCCAGCAGGAATCTGAATAATCATTAAAAACTTCTGTTGTTCCTTGAATAAATCTGTGTAATTTAAACCGTAATCATGGGGATTTCATCAAAAGTAACTCAGTTCTTCCAAATCCCACATCACAGTTACAAACAATTCTGTAGTGTGATTTCCAAGGCAAGATATCTCCTCACTTTCATATTTTAAAGAAGCGTTTCTAACGACGGCAAGGATGCATTTCCCGTGTAAAAAGCTGGGATTTGGATGGTTAGAACACGACGTGTACTTCCTCGTATCTTCTACCAACGAGTACACCAAAGTGTGAAAGATCAGTTCGTATAAATCCTTCCTTCTCTCAAAGACACATTGTCTTATCAGTGGAGAGCTAAGGTGCAGTTGGAGTATAATGCAAGTCCATTTCTCACAAGCTTAGAGCTTAAGCTCTTTGTTATTGGTTATTAGGGCTGGACTCCTAGAGATAAACCTACAACTACTGTACACCGGTGAAGGGCAAATACGCAAAATCCCTGACAGAAGTCTGTTGTAAAATGATGAATAAGCCTCCTAAATTGCCATAAGGCAGTATTCACAATGGAATTGTATTTGTCAGACATGCATTGTAACCCTAAGGTTATCATAGTGAGCCAGCAGATACAGGAGGAGTGCTTAACACTATCACCCCCTAATCATATCTCCTACAGGCTAAAAACTCTGCAGGGAACATTACCACTTAAAGAGGTGCTAGTGTTCCTATGGACTGAAGGCAGGCCGCCTTTGGTGGAGAGAAAAAGACCTATAGAAAAGAGTGACAGATATATTCACATGGGCTGCTCACAAGTGCACCCTGAATTGAGATATAAAAAAAAATCCCTGCAAATCATATCCCCAAGGCTGGGCTTCTAAATAATAAAATACTGCAGATTACTACTTTATTAGGTTTTTTTAAAGCTTGTGAAAAATTATCTTTTGCCTGCGGGAAGACATTTTATCTGAAATTATAGCAACTCCCACAGTTTTAAGATATCAAATTTAGAAACTGAGCGGCTGTAGGAAACAGACGCTATTATACACTACTTCTGCAAATTAAATTCTCAAGTTCTAGCTCCCCTACAAATGATTTCATTGTATTTATCTTAAGCTTGACAACCACTGGTGCATATTGGAAGTCATGACAAGTCAATTATAAATCCTGCATGCTATTAGATGTGGCCAAAACATGACAGAACGCTTTTCCCCGTTGGAAAATATTAACTCTTGAGGAAATGTTTAGCCTTGTATCTTGGTTACAGACTTGAAGAGGGGAGATTCAGGTTGGACATTCTTTCATGTGAGGGTTGTGAGATGCTGGAACAGGTTGCCCAAGAAAGTTGTGATTGCCCCATCCCTGGAAGTGTTGAAGGCCAGGGTGGATGGGGCCCTCAGTAACCTGATCTAGTGAAGGTGACCCTGCCTCTGCAGGGGGGTTGGAACTGGATGGTCTTTAAGATCCCTTCCAACCTTGGCCATTCTATGATTCTGATTATGATATCCAAGCATCAAACATATGTAAATGAGTGAATGTGGTTCCAAAGTAGTCCTTAGCCTGGTGATTAGGACACTCCTGGAAGAAATACGAACTTATCTGTATGATTTAAAGGAAGAAAGTGGACCTGGGTTTCCTAGTAGCCCAGGTAACCGTTCTGGTCACTGGGCTGTCCTGTCAGTCTTGCTCATTGGCTCTACTCCACCCCCTCCATGGCCAGCTGAACCTTCAATTACTTATACTGAGTAAAAAACCTCCAACAGAAGAGATTGAGATGCTCTGCGTGCACCTGCCCTTTCATTCATATTTTGCATCACAATAAAAATTTCAAAAGCTCGACTCTTTAGGACAGAGGTTCATTTTCTGGCCACTCAGGTACATTACGTGATAAAAGAGAATCTCTGCAGCATTTGTAACTGCGTTTCAGCTTCCTCACAGTTGTTTGCTATTGTACACACTTACCAGTACAAATAAAATAGGATATGACTCAGGAAAGAAGAAAATTCAAAATAAGGCACCTCTGATGATTCTAATGCAGATAATAGCAGGAAAGCCCTTGTCCCCCGTGACTGAGCAGTATGTAGTTCTCATTCTCATTTCAAAAATTACCAGCCCAAGAGGAGCATTCCACTTTTCAAGTATTAAGGCATAGTCTACAGAAGTAGTGAAATACAAATAAATTGTTCTTTAAGGAATCTACAGATGGAAGGGGAAGCACCACTGCACTAGTGTTGTAGTCTCAAGGCACAATTTTACTTGATAATCAACGGCAAAAATGTAGAGCTACACGTGACACGATTCCTTCACAGCCTTTGTGATGACTTAGCCTTTGGGATTCATTCAGGTTTAGGCAAAAGAGGAATTTAGATATCAGCAGCTCTGCAGTGATACAGCAACGTAGAGTTTGCTGCAGTGATGGGTTTGCTGAATATGGGTAATTAAAAGCCCAATTTCTTGGTTTTTTTTTTTAAAATACCGTCTTTAGTGTAGCCTTTATGGTCACTCGTGTGGCTCTCTACAGCCATTTCTTGTTTATAATGTAAAAAACAAAAATCAACTTCTTTCATTCCTGTTAAGGAACAAGTAACCAACTGCCTCAAACTCTGAAGAGAAGAAACTTCGTTTCAGTATCTGTGAGAACAAAATCACACAGAAAAAGATGTATGTGCTCTTACTGATAGACTGTTGAACAACAGACCTGAACAGGGACAACAGTAAGTTCTTTGGTCTTGGCGAGGAGAATATTCTCCAACCAGGCCACAAAGGGTGGAAAAGGCAGAGCTCCCTTTTTCCTGACAGGTATCTCTCTTCTCTTATCCCATATGGCTGCCCTGCAATTTAGTGTGATGAAGATTTACACCTCTGGAGTCTGCAGCAATGCTTTTCAGGAAAATGAGCTCACCTTTTGGCTTTCCAAGCCAGGAACTCAATTTCATTGATTGCTTGACTTATGGTGCAAAACCACTTACTGCCATTTACACAGTCCCTGCTCTCACTCTTCTTGGTCTAGGAAAAGCTTTGTTTAATTAACAGTGAGAATGGGGCTTTGCCATGGAAATTAAGATAGTGCTGTTCCCCATTTGAAAGAAACCTCTAAGGCTATGGAGAGGAGTCGAAGGATAAGACAGAGACTTCAAAAACGTATATAAAGAAACACTCCTATCAACACACATTCGCGAGTGGTCACTTAAAGTTTTTCTAGTTTCCAGGCTTACAAAAACCAAGGCAAAGCTCTTTCTTTCTAACACATTTTAACTGAAAGTGTTTGCAGACAGATACCCAGTGTAACGAGCAACACAAACCCTACCAAAGCAGTACTTTTGTATTACGTATATAACATGAAATAGTTTTTCCCTTTAGTAGAAGAACAAATAAAGCCTCTCTCACAAGCTGAGCCTCCTCCTCTCTTTCCCGTTTTTAAAAATTGCATTTGAAAGCAGCCAGCTGAAGCAGCTAAAGGCCTCCCTTAAGTGACAGGCAAGTAGATAAAAGCTCCCTCTTTGGAAAAGCTGGGACAGATTTTACAAGGTGCTGCAAGCTGCTGACACTGTGATTCCACTCTAGAGGGACTAAGGATGGGACTGCAAAAGGCGAAGGATGGTAAGGGAAGGATTAGGAAAGAACCAAACTTTTCTGTGTGATTAAATACACAAGAATCCACGATAAATCTGCTTACAGCAGAGGAAGAGACATCCTGGGGTGTGCAACTTACCCTAGAGTACCTTGTTCTGCATTGCAGATGTGTGAACAGCAGCCATTCAAGTTGAGGCCTTTGACCTTTGAGGCTCTAAGCCCTGGGAGCAGTAACAGTACATTAAATTTTCTTTTCTGAACAATCTTGAATGCATAACAATGTTTTTTCCCCAGTTCTCTGTTCTTTTCACCAAGGGTTTAGCCCCAATGCACACACATATCATAGTCTCTCTGAACACCCACAGCAGGAAAACGTGTCGAAGAACTACCATTGCCATCAGTGACATCTGCCTGTAGTGTTGTAACAGCGATGGTAGAGCCATTTTCTGCAGGGCATCAGCTTTCCCACACCTACGGTGAGCCTCTGAGGAGCTATTTGTTGGAGCCTTCCTTGCCACAGCATATACATCCTTCACCTTCAGTGATGCTGCAACCTTCTGCCCCAGTGCAGGGATGCCAGGGTGGCAAACCCAAACTCCAACACAGGCAACAGCAATGCTAAAGCATTCTGAACACAAGTAGGACTGGTTACTTCGAGTGGGAGGGAGCAGTAGATGGCACTCTCTGCTCTGACTTGGCCCAAACAAGAGCTCAGCAGGGGCACTCTGCAATTAGAGAGAGGTTCTGGTGCAGATCTGAACCCAAACACCAGCTACTTACTGCCCTAAACGGTGGCATGTACAGCACCATGGACATGATTTTCAAGGGCTGTTCATGGGCTGGGTGCAAATCATTTTGCACAGAGTTACTGGAGCATAACGGCTCCATCCCCTAGTGGAGGCTGCACTTGAGGAAAGAGTGACCTCTGCAAACAGTCAGCTCTACGTACTGCAAGCTGTGGGTGGCCTCCCATGGAGAAGGATAATTTTTCCATATCAGAACTGGATTGTAACTGAAAGATCAAAAATAGAAAGAAATGCAAGGGAAAACAATAGGAAATTGGTTAGCTAGGAAGGCTGGAACCTCGAAAAAAAAAAATCAAACAGAGACATACTGACCAATTTCTGGTATCTTGTTATTTTGTCTTGTGACATGAAAGCAGAAAATGTAAAAGAAATGGACACTCACTCAACAGACCTGCATTCCCAGCCCCTATGGAAGGTGAAAGGAGACATTGGGATGGACTGTCCAGTGGAGTCATCATCCCTGGAGGTGTTTAAGGACAGACTGATTGTGGCTCTTAGTGCCCTGGTCTAGACGACGGGATTATGTTAGGTCGTAGGCTGGGCTGGATGAGCTCAGAGAGCTTTTCCTATTATCAGACTCAATGACGACAGAATCATTGTGGCTGGAAAGGACTTCCAGAATAATCAAGTCTAGCCCTCATCCCAACAGCTCCCTAATCCATACACCAGAGCCTCAAGTGCTCTAGCTACTCAGTTTTTAAACACCTCTAGGGATGGTGACTCCACCACCTTCCTGGGCAGCCTGTTCCAGTGCCCAACCATTCTTCAGGAAAGAACTCCTTCCTAATGTTCATACTAAACCTCCCCTGATGCAACTTGAGGTCATTTTTCCTCATCCTATCATTAGTAATTTGGGAGAAGAAACCAGCACCAGCCTGGCTACAACCTCCTGTTAGGTAGCTGTACAGAGTAAGAAAGTCTCCTCTTAGCCCCCTCTTCTCTAGACTAAATAACTGTGTTTCCCTCAGCCACTCCTCGTAGGGCATATTTTCTAGCCCGCTCACCTCATCTCTCCGTGATTTTTCATATTTTTGTTCAAGGATCACCTTCAATCACTTTTGCTATGGACAAAATATTTTCAGTACAGGGTACTATGCCACAATATGGATTTTAGGTAGCTTTGTGGATTCTGTATGCATAAAAACAGAGATCCTTCTCAAACTACAGCCTTGATTCACAGTGAAAAATACCAATGCCACCCAACTTGTGCAGAAGTAGCCCAGAACTACATTTTACATTTCCTTGGCCTATTATGCCCACATTTGTCTTGAACTCCATCCAGAAAACCACGACAGTTCAAATCTCACACATGCTAGCTTCCACCACCATTCACTCAAATACACACTGTGCTCAGAAGGCTGAAGGATGGCAGGAGTTTGGGACAGGGGAACAGCAGCGTAGGGGAGACATGGAGTAAAACAATGGCTGAGCAGGTCAGGTGTTTCCATTCATCTCAGTCATGGCATAAACTCACATGTGGTCTCCTGAGTAGCGTGGTTTGAAGGCTTTATAAATCATAATGATAGTTGCTAAGAAATGTTCCTGTGAAACACGTTTCTGGGCGAACATGCCAATTTATCACTACTAAAGCATTTTGAGTGTATGCACATTAATTTTGAAAAAAAATGCTGAAAGACCTCCACCAGATTGACAGATTTCTAGCAGGATTTCTCTGGTGCCCACTGGCTCGCCTGTCCACGTTAACGTGTGATTGCTGGCTCCATTGCAGCCCTGCTCCTGAGCCATTAGGGTTTGGACTTAAGGACTGCCTGCACTCACCATCAGGTGCATGTGGCACCCTAACCCTGCACAGCCTTGCAAGAAGCCAGAGAATGCACAGAGATAAAACCTTCTCAAACAGAAGAAGAAAATTAAAGCTGTGGGAAATGTGGGGTCCCTCTTCTCACGGATCTCCTGGTTCATATTTATGAGCAAGAGGAGCTATGTCAAATTACCAAGATTCTTCTTTTAGGAAGAGTCACTTCATGGCACAGGCACAGGAAAATAAATCTGCTGTTAGACAGTAGGACAAAGCTTTCAGTTTTTCTAGTATTCATCAGAAACTGGGCAAGGACAATTTTCTAAGTGGGTGTTTTGTTTGTTTTCTTTCTCAAATAGAAAGAATAAAAATAACAGGCTAACAGTTTAAAAACCTGGGTGGAGAATTCTTAATATAAATTCACCGTACTGAAAAACAACACTTGAAAACCATCAGCACGCCACAATCAAATATTTTGCTACGCAGTTAGAGAGGAAAAGAAAAATAGAAAAAGCAGAAAGGGCCAAACCCAGCCCGGCACTAACACTTTCCATGCCAAATGCAGTGCAGAAGATCAGAAGTAACTGTCTTAGACAAGCCCATTCAGTGGAAGAAGGTTTAAGATCTGATTCAGTCATCACATGCTGCCAACTAACTGTAGTGGGACTGAAACCTGCTAATGTAGTGACAGTGAGGGGAAATGCTGAACCACTTCAGTGTATCTCACTGCATTTGGAGGAAGCCTTGGATGAAAAGAGAAGGCACTGTGCACAGAATGCTGAATACAATGTTCTAATGGGCCTCAGAAAAGAGTATGAGGACATGGCTGCAAAATAAAGTGAGATGTCTTTATATAAATGTTTGATTACTAAATGAGAACCATGGAGAAGCCCAGTCTTCTCTCTCTCTTACTGGTTTTCCTTTGCAAAAGCAAAGTCAGAGCTATTGTTATGCTGTCAAGCTAAGTCTATTTATATAGTGGCTAAAAGCTTGTACTGGTGTCCTTTAACCCACTCAAAATAAATCTACCTCCTCACGAGGAGGTAAATTAGTTACTATTATGATCGCTCTAAAACCAAAACCCATATATTACTAGCTAAATTCTGTTCCTGCACAGACATCAAACCAAATCCAGCAACTTACTGAAGTCACTTTGCAAGAGGGTAAATCTGTCTCCACGTCACTTAAAGGAATGTTTCAATGTTGACAAAACACAGAAAGTTGGAAGCCTAAATTAGCAGGAAATCAGACTGAGAAGCCTGAATTATGCACGAGAAGTGCAAGATTAGAGAAATCTGCATGATCTAAATGCACACACGATCCTGGGCTTCATTCTCCCGGCTTGCAAAAGAGATCATCACGAGAATACGATAATGCAAGATTGTACTCACGGGGAGAAACAATGACATTGGCCAAAGTCTCAAGCAAGACACACTACAAGTTACATTTATATACATTTATAAGGTTTCTTCCCTCTCCAAAATACCCAAAACCTAAACAAGTTCAGTGAAACCAATGAAGTACAAACAGTTAAGGAGTTTATATTGATACCCAGTTAACATGAGTGGTCTAGTTTGCTTTGGGACTGGTTTTTGAAGGTGGGCAGCCTGTTCACGTGATGTGTGGCACATATAGGATCCATTGGGCATCTTTTAATCCATTTGAACAGCTGTTGTACTAAGCTCTTACTAAATTCTATTATTGGCCATCTTTGAGACTTAGATGAAAAATCATGCAATGAATTTAGCTATTAAATCATAGAATCATGGAGTGGCTCAGGTTGGCATTGATGCCTCTCAACCAGACTTGGTTGCTCAAGGTCTCATCCAACCTGGCCTTGAACATCTCCAGGGAGGAGACAGCCACAGCATCTCTGAGCAATCAATTCTACAGGCTCTCCACCCTTGTACGGAAGAACTTCTTCCTAAATTTAGTCTGAACCTCTTCTCCTTCAGTTTCAAACAATTTCCCCTTGTCCTATCACTAGACCCCCTTGGGAAAAACCCATTTTCAGCCTCCCTGTAGGTTCCCTTCAGATAATGGAAGGCAGCTTTGAGGTCCACTGAAAATCTTCTCTTCCCTGGGTTGAGCAACTCCAGCTTCCTCAGTTGATCCTCACAGCAAAGGTGCTTCAGACCTTGGATCATCTTTGGGGCCCTCCTCTGGTCTCTCTCCAACAGTTGCATGTCCTTCTGATGGGGACACAAGAACTGGATGCAGGATTTGAGGTGGGGAATCACAAGAGTAGAGTAAAGGGGGAGAATCCCCTCTCTTGCCCTGCTGGCCACACTGCTCTTGAAGAATCCTAGAATGTGGTTGGCCTTCAGGGCTGCAGGAGCACCCCGCTGGCTCATATTGAGCTTCTTATCAATCAACACCCACAAGTCTTTCTCTTTGAGTCTACTTTCAATCCAGATTCCCCAAAATATATGTGCACCACCTATTTCTACTTTTTTTAAGTTAATTTTTGAAGCTGCACTGAAGAAAGAAGAGGTGAGGAATAAGAAGGTTCTTACCACAATGGCACCTTCCCCTTCTCCCTGGAGGGGAGACAATTTGCCAGTGGGACTTTGGCACATAAAGGAGGAAAACACCACTTTCCTAATTGGAAAATGTGAGGAGAGGGTTTTAGAAGAGATCCTCTGAAAACTGTAAAACCAAGGAGCAAATGGGAACTTGCAAGGGGGCCCTAAGAGTAGCAAAGATATATGGGACTCAAAGATGCTTAAAGTATTCCTGTTTCCTTTTGTATATTGAAGTATAGGGCTAGGAGGAATCAATGTAACGAGGTAGCCTGTCCTCCTCATGCAACAGAGACCACAAATGCCTGAAACAATTCCTGTTTAATTGAGAACTTCTTTTCTGAAGGGGAGAAGGAGGAGGACGACTCCACAATAAAGTCCTTGCATCATTTCAGCTTCCCTTTGAGGCACAGCATCCCACCACATTCTCTTCACCAGCTCTTATCGTACTAAAGCTTACCGTAGAGACACAAACAGGTCATGTTCTAGTCCTCTAAGCAGTGTAAGAGAGGTCAGCCTTTGCCATTCCCCCTGCCTGGGGTGGGATGTCATTAACTCTAATGTGTTAATTTTTTTTTAAGCAAGCTGAGCAGGGCTCAGTCCACTGTTTCCTCTCTTCCTGCAAGGAGACCATTGTTCTAGGGCCACTGTGGTCTGAACTACTTTGAAAGCCTTTAACCCAGTTCTAATTTTGCCTTGAGCATGTATTTAAAAAGAAGAATTGCTATGATGACAGCTAAAGAAAGCTGAAGTCTCTGAGGCCAGCGTCATGTGTTCACATCAGGAAAGTGACCGCTGTTGTTAAAAATTAAATGTTTGACATGAACTAAAGTACCAGAAAAATATGATTCAGGCTTTGAGCAAGCACCATTTATGAAAGCTTGAAAGAGCTGAGAGCCCAGTACGGTTATATCCTGGGAACTGGTACGCAACTTTAAGCATGTTCTTTTTTCAAGTTCATCTTGTCATCCATAGATAAATATAGATTAGGACAAACCAGAATAAATGGATGGGCACCAAAATCCACAAAACAACTAACCATAATGGCAGTGCTTGTCCTTCTGTTCAACAGCGAAACCAGCGTATACTTGGTTTAAATAGCTGGTTGGAGTAAAATGGATATTACTAGACAGGAACACTTAGCCAGCAGGATCCAAGCAAGTCAAAAAATAGCCAGAGTACAACCACATAAAATAAAACACTGACCAGATTTAAGTATAATTGGTCATCCTCCCATGTTTTCGGATTCCCGTGATTATAGCTTTGGAGGCTTCGTAATGTACCTTTGGAAAAAGTCAAATAGTTTCACTGGGTTTCTAACCTTTGTGCTTCAATAAGTTGATCCACTGAGAACATCACCGTGTGAGACTTAAAAGTCAACACAAAATTAGAGCCCACTTTGCTCACAGACGTGCAGCAGACATTTATGTGACTGTTCATCAACAGCAGTGGCTCTAACGCTGTTTGCTTAACATACCCACATGTAAGAAACACTAACTTCACTTGTTCCACCATAACGAGCTATCTTGTTTTCAGCATAAACGAAACTCCTTTTAAATACATATTTGTGCTATGTCATTGGGAAATAAAGGTCAGACAGCATCCTACTGTGTTTAAAGGATGAGCAAATCCAGTGATCAGACCACAGGTCACCAAGGACAACTTTTCAGGACAGCAAGAAGGATTATTTAGCAACATTATGGAACAAAGCAGGTTAAATGAGGCCTTTGTATGTGGAAACAAATTCAGTAGTGTTTTTTCACCTTGAATTTTCTTTAGTTATTTTTTTGTAACCACTGCAGCTTGGCCCGTTCTGTGCATCTCTGATACAGAATCACAGAATCATCATGACTGCAAAAGACTTCCAGGATAATCAAGCCCAGCCCTCATCCCAACATCTCCCTAACCCCTACACCCTGGCCTCAAGTGCTCTAGCTACTCGTTTTTTAAACACCTCCAGGGATGTTGACTCCACCAGTGCCCAACCACTTTCTCAGGAAAGAACTTCTTCCTGAGACCCAATCTAAACCTCCTCTGATGCAACCTGAGGCCATTTTCCCTTCTCCTATCATTAGTAATTTGGGAGAAGAGACCAGCACCAGCCTGGCTACAGCCTCCTTTTAGGCAGCTGTAGAGAGCAGTAAGATCTTCACTCAGCCTCCTCTTCTCCAGACTAGATAACCCCAGTTCCCTCCCCAGTCCCTCATTGCCCTTCTCCAGCCCTGCTCCATTGTGCTTCTGATACTGCGATGTTCTTGTACCTGACTGCCCCCCACAGTCTTCGCCAGCCCCCAGGCAGCAATGGTCAGGGCAGGAAGGGCTTGGTCCTCTGCAGCCTTGGAACATGAGGAGGACATCACATGGCACTGGTAGCCACATAGTACCTACTAGGTTAGCTCTCGCAACCATCCCTGCAATTTAAGAGGGACAGAACACACCAGTAATATTTCCTGCTGTGACATTTACACAAAGGATACAGAGAGAGAGAAGCCCTACAAAACTTTGCAAAGATGCAGAACCTTTCAGAACCAGGAAGCTCAGAAAGCATCATTGGAAGTTCTACGTACACCGTAATTCAGACCCCTTCAGCAGCCCGCTCACAAACCTACTGCTGTTTGGAAGAGTAAAGGAAAATCATAGATTATTGTCTCCATTGATTTTCCTTGGTCCTTAACCTCTGCCTACCTCCCTTTTCTCTAGGAAAGATTCTCTCTTCTTCAATGTTTAGAAAGGGCCTAACAAGTCACAGCCGCTAAATAAGCCTGTACTGTATGGCATCCCAATTCCAAATCACAAAGGACTGGAAAGCACAATTCAAACAGCTGCTTTTTTCATTTATGCCTTTCCAAAGGTCAGCCACAAGCTTTGAATGTCTAACACATGATCTGCCTATGCTCATCAAACGAGGGGGGCAATCTGCAGTGATTTCAGGGAGGGGAGCGTTCAGCAAATACCCAGTCAGATGTCCTGCAGGAAGCGAAACAGTGTCAGCCAGAAGCAATGCGGGTGGTGGTCACTCCTTTACCTAATCTTTCTAGGGGAATGACTCGATGCTCAGGTTTGTAATTCACGAGCAACAAGCACTATACAATCTTTGACTTCAGGAAAGCAGACTTCAAAGAAACGCTGCTTCTTTAGCTAAGTGACTGAAATTTTACAACGCACAGAAGTCTCCCCATTAAACATAAAAGCTGTGATCACTCTAAGTCAGTTTATAATGCCTCTTTGTTTTCCTTTCTTTTTCAAAAATAATTCACTTGTAAATCATTAATAGTATGATGCAGATGTTAAAACATTTAATGAAATATTTATAGTGAAATTTAAAATACATTATCACCTCAGGTGGCAGAAACTGTTTACTAGTCGAGTGTAAGCACATTGCTTCTGAATTCATGAACCCAAATTTAAACACAGTCTATCCGATTCTGGTTTTTTAAGTTTCAGTCCCCGCTGAGCCAGATGGGAAATCACGAATTAAAAGAATTCATGGGGCATCTGGAAGAGGAACGCAGTGCATTCTCCGTACAGAGCCGAGCGCACGTAACTCACAGCCATTTCCACGCGGCGTGAACAAGTGACAGGAAAATGTGGGCCTGGGAAATGCAAAATTAAGAAAAACAAACGGGCAGATCAGTACTGTGGCAACATGTTCGTTGTGTCATGCAGTACTGACACGCTGGGATATTTAAATTAGGGCTTTTTAAACCTTTAAAAAAATTACCCTGACTGATGTAAGCCAGTTGTTCATCCAGAACTGATCAGCAAACAGATTTGAGCAGGAGAAAGATTGGACATCCTGTTAGCAAACCAACCAATCTCTGAAATCCAGTCCCAGGCAGACCTTCCAGTCACCACAGCCCATCCAGCTATTTTTCTTCACCATCAGGTGAAGGCTCATGCAGTACAGACCCTGCACACTTTCCTAAACACCATTTCTATTCTATCCACAGTGTCAATCTGAGAATGGACAAGAGTAACTAGCCCACAGGCTGCATTCTCTGTGGCCAGAGAGCATTTGCTTCCTCCGTAGCTACATGTGATAGGTAGCTGAGGAAGACACATTTGACTTGCTGGCATGGGCTGATAGATTTCCAGTCAGTATCCCGATTGTTTTGCAGTAGTTTGATACTTTGGTTATGTTTTGGTGTTTGAGCTGCTTGGCTAAAGAAGAAGTTGGGTCCCTGAAGAAGAAATTGCCTCTACTGAAAGGAAACTCGGATTATAAATCTGGTTATTTTGTGGAGGCAATGGTATGAATCCTGCTGAGAGTCGCACCCTGATTGATGATTGAGAGTCTGGGCAGGGAATCTGTTGAGCGCTGCACTGCACGTGGAAGTGTCTGGCTTCCAACACACAAACAGGAATGCTGGTAAGTCCATAGGAAAAAACAACAGAAAAGTTGCTGCATAAATATTTCCACCATATTGCCTGGTTTAAAACTCAAAGCCCTGCTACTGCATAAACACGAGAGTTAAAATTTAAAAAAAAAAATTGCTTTCCTAGTCTTTTCCATCAAGACAAGCACGAGAACAGCAGTTTATTTAAAATGTGTTCCTTACCAAAGGCTTACAAATCAGCCTCACACAGACCTTCGCTGCAGAACAGTTCTCATTCTGAAGTACTTTAGCATGGAGATTTGCACTGACCCAGAAGGCAAAATCATTGGGTAAGGTCCCACCCAAAGTTTCCGTCACGGCATTCAAGACCAATGGTGAAAAACTGGACCAGGGTTTTGGGCCCTGCTTGCTTGTTTGCTCTTTTATCATTGTGTCTTCAAATTAATACGTTGTAGAGAACTGTGCATAGGACGCTAACTTCTTAATTCAATTAGATGCTATTTTTCAACTTGAAGCTTCAAATAACTTATTTAAAAGCAGCTTTAAAAAATAATCAAGCAAAAATCCAAGAGCTGTAGACTCTTCCATTAATGTAACTCACTTTTTACATTTGAGAGGTCTTAGTTTTCTTCCCTCCATCACACGTAGGGCTAAATCTACCATCAGTAGAGTTGGTATGTTGAATACCATCTATGATGGACTGCAAAGACTCTCTTGGCTACTACCACTGCAAGGTGAGATTCGCAAAGTGAGGTCAGAACTATCTCCTGGCAACAGAGTGTTGTACAGTTATTGGCAGGAAATGGGTACTCACAACTGTCAGCTAAACTATTTTTAACTTTAATGTGCTGGGCAGAGTGTGTAATTGGCTGAGTTCTCGCAGCAACATAAATGTAATTCTGAAGTGGTTCCATTGACCTGAGTAGTGAAGTAGAAATGTGAATATATTTCTATTGTAAGTGTATTTCAGCCTGTCACATCAGTTCTGTGATCCTGTCAGTAAACACGGCCAAGACATGTCAATACACAGATGGGAGACTGTCAAAGAACCTCTGAATGTGTGAAGGAAGAGGTGTTGGTACCTGTGTAGCCATCACTTTCTGAGCACATCTCTTCAAAGGCTTTACCTGTGTGAGCCTCAAACATTCCCCTTACATTAGCTGTAGTGCAGGAAGCCCTAAGAGACATTTCTCAGGGTTTTTTTTGGAAGGCTAAAGCAGGTGACGTCTTCCACTTATCCCTATTGATGCCCCTTCTTCATGTTATTCTTCTGCAGACTGCTACCCTTCTCCCTCATCCTCTGCTGGGTAAGCTGCTTACAAAGACAGACACTGCTCCTTGCCTGTCAGGATGAGGTTTCTCAAAGGCCTGTGTTCTGAATTATTTAAACCAGAAAATGTCCTTGGGACTGAAATGTCACAGGAAGCAAATACATCAGTACGCCTGCTATACGAGATTTAAGGCAGAGTAACCTCGGGGAGACAGGGACCTCTTTGGCTACATCCCTGATGGAATGCCTGTCCTTACCAGACACTTGGGTGGTTGTGACAAGGGAGAGAAGCAAGTCTACCAGGTCTCTGCAGTGAGATGATTTAAGACTCAACACAATTTCATCAACTGCAAAGCTCGTTTGCTCCCAGAAGGATTGCCTCTATCAGAATGGTTTGCTTCATTCTAGCCCTTGTAAAAGTGATTCTGACCTACGGTCCCCAAAGGTGTTTAGATAGTTTGGATGGACAGTTTAAAAAGTGTGAAGAATTCCTGACTGGACCGGTGGTGAAGATGAACTGAGTTTATGCCTCGTGTGATGTTAGGTGGCAGTATGCTGCTGTGTTAAACACCTGGTATGGCTTCCAGTGCTCTAGGAACATTTGGGATAGTAACTCTGAAGCTTCAGGTGAACTACAAATTTCCATTTGACTGACTCACATTATCACTGCAGTCTCAATGCCTGCAGTAGCCTTTGTTTCTGTTCTCAAGCTCACGTTTTTCTGAACAGACAGCTTGAGAGACTTCATTACAGGGCACTGATTTGAAAGCTCATAATGAAGTATATAAAGCACTTTATAATCCTTTGCATTAAATGAAAATACATTTCTGATGCTATAAAGATAAAAACAGAGATAAATGATAGAGATGGAGGCTATCAAAGAAGAAAAAAATAATCAGAAAATTTTCTTCAATCATAACCAGGTGTTGCCCAAGTTAATGGCACGATTTGCAAAAACAACCAACCCACCCTATCTTGGTCCTCATCTGTCAAGCAAAGCACCACAAAATACCAAGAAACAACCATCAATACTGAGATCTAGTCTTTTTGCACATAATCACAGAATTACTGAGGCTGAAAAAGCCCTCTGAGCTCAGCCAGCCCAGCCCAGGACCTAACATCAACACAGCAGCCACACCAGGGCACCAGGGGCCACAGCCCGGCTAGCCTTCAACAGCTCCAGGGATGGGGACTACACCACTGCACTGGGCAGTCCATTCCAGTGTCTGATCACCCTTTCTGTGAGGAAGGGCTTCCTAACATCCAACTTAACTCTCCCCTGGCAGCTTCAGTCCCTGCCCTCTCACTCCTCACACTAAATTAGAAACACACACATTTGGCAACTTAAATTTTGCTCAGTCTTTCCTTCACACCAATGCTTCAGTGCCTCTATTACCTAAGGCTCTGCCTATATTTGTGTGACAACAGGACTAAATCTTTTAAGCAGAATTATCCTTTCTTTCCAAATGTCACTAAACTTGGAATGAACTAAGAGAGCAGGATCAACGCATCAATTCTGCTGTGGTGTAATACGAACACCCAAAAAGAGCAATCGTCAATACATTTTTAAAATTAAAAGTCAAATAAAATTCATATTAATCCACAATTTAAAAACTCTTTAGAGAAGAGAAAGATACACACATGGGTTTCTATGCTTGGCAGATTATAAATAGATGTAGGTATCAACTTTTTGTTGCTACTTTCAGTACAAACATTCCATAGTCAACCAGTACGACCCCAGCACAGCTCTATTATTGGATCTTCAGTAACAAGGGAGTATTAATTTGGCCCTTGAGTTTCTAAATTTTAAACTTCTAGGTATGGTAATTAAACTCTCACTTCAGATATCAAACTGTCAGAACTGCAGATTTGTTTTACTCACAGAATATGTGTAAGCAGTTGTAAATTCATGTCATTAAAGAGCTGCGCAGCTTTATTAAAAGATATTTAAACCCATCTTAAATATGGCTTCTTACTATTAAAAAGATAATTTTGTGAAAAAATTACTCCTTTTTTCCACTAGAATATTGACCAAAATTATTTAAACTTCCCTTTTAACCTCTTCCTGTAGAAACAAATACACATCTCTGTTTTTCAGCAACTTCAAAATCGTATGAAAAACAGGGGAAAGAACAGTTCCCATAAATACATAAACACAACTCAGTTGTCTAATAAATGTGGGGTTTCCAATAAAGATTTTAACCAGGACATTTCAGATTTGACAAACAGGTTCTACAATTGTGATAAAGCGTATTTTACTGTACTGATTAAAGACTTACAGGACCAGCTAGAAGTTGCTACAGCCACAGGATATAAAGTGCTGGTCCCGTATAACCTCACTTTGCCAGTGACAGGACAAACTTTTGAGGCATAATTCTGTACTGGCACAGTGCACACTGGATCAGGTGTCATGCCTGCAGCACTCAGAATTGATGCCAACATCAAGGACCACTTGTCCTTCTGTAGTCATCATACAAGCAGAAAGCCAGGACAAAGCCTGTGCAATATGCTTTGACTAATCCAACAGACACAGGGTCATGCCAAACCCAGTTCAAGTCAGACCTGACGAGAGATGCAACAGCACCCAAGTGCAATAGCAGCGAAGAGGGCATAGGGACCAGTCAGAAACCACCACCTCTCACAAGACAATTCTTGCAGTAAAGTGCACACACGTGAAATTAACACTTCAGTTCTACAGACCAGATTTAGGTACAACTGAGACTGCTTTTCTGCGAACAAGTGCATAGCAGAACTTGACTATGAGCATGCTCTGGATCAACCAAATGCAAAGGACAAATTCAAGTGGAAAAATTAACATATTCAAGTCAAGCAAATCATTCGTGAAGTTCTTGATGGTTTTTTTTCCTTCATAACCATTTTGCAGCTATTATCCAACCATGATAGTAACAACTCAAAGCCTTGTTCAAGGATGCAACAGGGTGACAGAGCACCAGCCCTACCAATGGTGGTAACTGGGTGTCCACAGTCTGCAGATCCACTGGCTGCAGATCCAGCTGCACCAGTCCATCAGTGAACTTCAAGACTGGTTTGAATGAGTAATGTTCCAAACATCATGTAGATACCTGACAAAAGACACCTCTGTTCCCTCTAACGTGTGGCTGCTTTTAAGCTGGTGAGTTTGCCATCCTCTGTGGTGCTCTTTAGCAGCAGAAAAGCAGCACAAGCAGAGCAGAGAACGCTTCACCACACACACTGCCCTCTGGCAAGAAGAGGACAAACTAACCAAAACCCATGCTTTTTACTCACCCTAGATGCCCGCTGTGTGGGACTGCTGAGCCTATGAAACTGAGCCGTGCAGCAAATTACATGCTCCCTGTTACACCAGGCTGCCGTTTTCCAGCACAGGCCAGTCATTAATCATCCAGCGATCATACATCCAATCCTTTCAGTGGAGCATTAAGCTGTCGCCCTTTTTGTCTGTCTCTAGTGATCATCCAGGTGGAAATTAGAAATCCCAGAGTGCTTTTCAAAAGGAACAGGGGCTAACCTGGATGACCCACAGTAATAAGCAAGAAAACTTGTTTCCATTGTCCACAGCTGTGGGCAAGATACCATCAAGTACTTAATAGGCACCACATTTGCACAGTCACCGCTTTGCCAGCATTTAACTCATTCATCTGTGGAGTAGTTTGGGACACCGTCAGTATGAGAGATGCTTTGTTAAATCCAATTCCATTACCCTTTACAGCACACTGACAAGCATTTTTAACTAAAAATTACACAGTGCTTCTGTGATTTGACTGCCAAAGGGTCTCCTCCTGGTACAGCAATTTGCAGTAGAGCTTCACCTTCGTGCAGGGAAGCGAGGGCTCAGCACATCGTAAAACCTATGCTAGTAACGGTGGCCAAAAGACACCTGACACAGACAAGTGTTTGTTATTGGGTTTTCCTTACTTTTTCTCTTAAATTGTGGGAGTTTTTTTTTGGGGGGGAGGGGGTTACAATTATGATGCTCTTATTCTCTAGATGGGACAAGTCTTATTTTTTTCTTTTAGACCCTCCAGATGAAAGACATTTAGGGACTTAGAAAATCACCTTCCTAACTAGATTTGATCTGATTTTGAGGTAATTTTCATGCTTAAAAGAATTACAACACAGTCTAATAATAAATTCTGTTAACATAAATAAGCCTTGAAAAATTGCACTTCTATCGAGCAAGCAATATTTTTAATGCTTTATTCACTAAAGCCCAATTCTAAAGACATTTTGATCAATAGTCAGCAGTGTCCTCAAGCACGTCCCATTTTCAGTGCAGTGATGAAATTTAAAATCAGAAGGAAACAACAGCAATGAAAGGCTGAGTTCGTTGCCTCTGTCTCATTAGAAGTGGACAAAAGTCAGGCACCTGACTTCCTTAGTATTATACAGTCACCCGAAACATCTGCAAAGTGCTAACTAGCTCCAGAATAAGGGGCTGTGACCTCCAGCGGTCCCCTCCACCCTATACTCTTCTCTGAATTCATGTTCTCTCCTACCTGCTTGCTTGAAGGAATTTGCACATGAATTCCTGTATTGGCTTTTGCATGATGCACACCATGATGTATCCGAGTAACAAACAGAGAAGCAATCAATTGGATTTTTACTTAGGCTGCAAAATTAATTTTAGCCAAGTTATTTTAAATAGGACAAAGTGCAGGCACAGCCACGTGGAATAAGAGTAAACACTGGAATGAGGGAAACACCATTATACTACGTACCATGGCTCTGAAAAATCACATTACTGCGGTCAGATTGAGGCTGAGGAGTTGCAGAATCACAGACTTACAGAATGTTAAGAATTGGAAGAGACATCAAATGATCGCCCAGTCCAATTCCCTGCCACAGCAGGACCACCTAGATCAAGTCACACAGCAACATCTCGAGAGAAGGAGACTCCACACCCCCCGGGCAACCTCTTCCAATGCACTGTCACCCTCACAGTAAAGAAGTTCCTTCTAATATTGATGTGGAACCTCCTATGTTCCAGCTCACACGTCCTATCATTGGACGACACCGAGCAGAGCCTGGGTCCATCCTCCTGACACCTGCCCTTTCCATATTTATAAACATTAATGGGGTCACTCCTCAGTCTCCTTTTTGTTCCAAGACAAAGAGACCCATCTCCTTCAGCCTTTCCTCATCAGGGAGATGTTCCACTCCCTTTATTGTCTCTGTAGCTCTGCACTGGATTCTCCCTCCAGACACAATATTCCAGATGTGGTCTCACCAGGGCAAAGCACAGAGGGAGGAGAAAGTCTCTTGATCTAGTAACCACCTCCCTTCTAATCCACCCCAGGATGCCATTGGCCTTCTCTCACAGCCTTTTTTGAAATTACATGGACTGAATTAATTTCTAATCACTCCCTTGTGTGCACTGGAAGGCAAAATGCTCCTAACAGAAGGTTCCACAACCATTACACATGTACTTAACTTCACAGACTGCAGATGTGATGTTGGAAATCAACTACCATTAAGCTTTGCCTGAACTGTGCAAAGTTGAAGTTACACATTTACTGGGGAGGTAAATACATTTAAATCACAATGAAGAATAAGAATGTTATTGGAATCCAGTGACAGGACAAGAGGCAACAAGTGTCAGCATGAACGCAAGAGTTTCCATATCAATATGAGAAGGAACTGCTTCACAGTGAGGGCGACAGAGCACTGGAAGGGGCTGCCCAGGAGAGTTGTGGAGTCTCCTTCACTGGAGACGTTTAAAACCCACCTCGACATGTTCCTGTGTGACTTGATCTAGTGGATCCTGCTGTGGTGGGGGGTTGGACTGGATCATCTTTTGAGGTTTCTTTCAATCCCTAACATTCTGTGATTCTGTGAATGTGGGGTGCTGATGTTTAATTCATTTGGTCATACTGCTTCCACAAGCACTAAGCCTTTACGTATGGTCTGCAGCAAGGGAGTGTTTACAACATGTGTTGGGCAATTGCACATTCCTTTTCTGTGACATCCTCAGCCAAATGGTCCCCAAGTGCAAAACGATAGAAAATGACGTTCCAAACAGCACATCTGAAACTGTAATGAGCAACCAGTGTTCAGTCATGCCGGAGTCCGAGGTAAAGTCATGCTGAGATGCATGAGCATTAAAACCCATTGGCCCAGCTGTCTCTTGGTATCACAGACAAGTGTCCTGTCTGTGAAGAGCAAAAGGAAAAGGCCTGGAACTCCGCTCCTGATACATCGCTGGCTACTTGACCAGTGATTTGTATCAGGTGCCTAACGTATCTGCTCTCAATTTTTCTGCAATTAAGGGGGCAGGGCAGGCCAGTGAAAAACGGTTTTCCTACAGCACTTTTGGGTTCAGCTATTATCCCTTAGATATCTTTAAACTAATTAATCTCTCTCCAGAATCCCAGGTTTGGGTTGATAAATCAAGTGAGACCTGTGTGTGCTGGGAGCTGATTACAGGGTCATTCTTCAGCAGAAATATTTGACCATAGTTTCCCAACTTCATATTTTATCTAGCAGCTGGTGATGTATCATCACTAATCCAAATGCAAAGTATCATGAAATAAAAGAGGGAGGCACTGTTTATAATAAATCACTGACAGGGAAAGCTTGACCTTTACATTTCCTACAAGGTATTTCATTGTTAGACCACAGACAAAAAGAATTTTTCATCCGGCGCTTAATATGCATCAGAAGAGAACAAAGGTTTCTCTATGAGAAGAAGAAGCGGGCACTATCTCCACTAGAGGACACTTATCCTTCCATAGATCAAAAAGACTATATTGTTAATAACACTTTTTTCTGAAGTGCTACCTTTATACTTCTTATCAGGTCATAATTTAATGATAAAGTGCACTCCCTTACCATTCATCCTGAAGAGAGATTTGGAAACCGTTAGCTTTGAAACGCTCCTTTAAAAAAGAAATGTGACTTTTAATGAAAATGCTTATCTTCAAAAGCAAATATAAATGGCAGGCACAGTAACGGTGTATAAACACAAAATTATGGCATCGCTGCCGTTAACGCTCGTGTAAGTCTGACACATTTCTGCCTTATGTTACTGTTGGTATAAGATCTGTGGCTGCAGACGGGAACGCTGTTGAGACTGGAACAGCAAAAATACCTAAAAAAATGCTTCCTTTGTGAGAAGCTTCTGGTTCACCTTTCATCCACGAAGGGGAGGAAACAGAGGTACAAACCGCACATGGTCAATTCAACTGCTTTCTTGCAACAAATAAATACATTAGCAGATCTTCTCAACTGAGGCAACTTGGCTAACCCTTCATCATGGCACCCAGCTGCAAGATATCCCTTCCAAACAGAGCCGCCATGGCACTTCACTGAAAACACAGAAGCTGTTGAGATGCATGGCCCCTTTCCACCTTTGAACTGTGACTCACCTCCCAAATGAGACACCAGTGTGGCTGCCTTTGCAGCCTGGATGGATCTGAGCCATGGCTCTGTATGCATCAACACCAAGAGCAGCTTCAATACTCCTGCAAACATGCAAGTGCGACTAAAACTGTATGGAACCAACTCAGAGCCATACTAGCAGGTCACCTGTGTGGTCTCTTTTCTTACAGACTATCATACAGTTGCAAGCACAGGCCAACAGTCAGCTCCAGTTCCCTTGAAATTTGGTGAATTTCTGAGATTCTTCATAAAGAAGCTCATCTAGGAGACCGGAACACTTGAAGCCATCCATGTTCCATTTGTTACCAAGCAGAACCCATGGTCCAGCTTCACTATCTGTAGAACAGTTAGTGCCAAAGCACCTAAGTGTGCACAGCTTCTAACAGTAGCGTGCGGATCCTTTAGGGGTTTTTTGCCACTCTCCTGTCCCTGCAATAATCCTACCAGAAAAGCTTTATTTGGGCCTTGTTGTGGTAGTGTAGTGAGGGGCCTCTTCTGGATCTCCATGTGTCCCACCTAGGATGCCACTGATGATGTGGGTCAGAGACCCCAAATGCATTTCAACAAAGAACTTTTAGCTAAAGCATCAGACACTAAGGGAGGGTTTAACAAACCCACTGATGGACCTGCAGGCAGTGAAACAACTGATTCTGTTTGGGGACAAAGGCACCAAAGTATTTGAATTCTCTGCCCCTGCCACACATCAGAGACAAACCCCACATAAGACACAGACCCAGACACACGGCGTGTCATCACACTGCTCCTACAGTGAACTGAGATGAAATGCCCGAAGCCTCGTCATTCTAGACAGTTTCTGCTTCTCTCTGAAATCAAGAAAGTCATCTGACTTCAGTCTCGATCCTCATAGATCTTCACAGTTCAGAATTCTGACAGTTTCTCCAGATGAACACAGATCAATTAGTAGACCTTGACGGCTCCTCCTGCATGTAAATTTTCTTCACAAACAATAACATTTTATCTCAGCAGCAGCAATGCTGCTCCCAGCAGACACCGAGATTGAAAGACACAAAAAAGAAGCAAAGAAGATGCAAGTTACTGGAGTGAGGTAGAATAAGGAAGAGTGGAGTGGGGGGCAGACACTTTTCAACTTTAAATCCAAACTTTAAACTTTTCTGAAGAAAAGATGTAAATTAAACTTACAGATTCTGTTCAGCTCTTGAAGCAGAACATGCCTTTAAGAGACCTTTCATTCTTGGATCTCCAGCTCTACCAGCATCTTCAAAGTGACCAGAGGAGAGTAAAGCAATGGCTTTGCTTCTGCTCACAAGGTAGATGATGATTTCCCAACCTTGAGGTAGCATCAGCTCAGTTTGTGCAAAAATAAAACTGATATTGCAGCAAAAGCATCTAGGTGTTTCTGTCGTACTGGAACCTCAATCTCACGGAGAGCTGTTGTATCGCTGCTGTTAAGCTGCAAGTGGCTTTTTAAATTTGCCAGCATCTTAACGTATTTTATTGTCATCAGCTGCTACTTCTCCTCTCACACAAAACAGGTTTAGAAAATCTATTTTATGAAGACCTGGTATATCTAATTTGCATGAATTTACTAAAGCTTGTCAGTCACACTAAAGCTTTCAACTATCTGTGATATGAAAATAAAACACTTAAAAACCTTTGGCACAGAGTGTTCCTGTTAAGAAAGTTCTGTCATACTATTCACTCTGCTGGCAACACAGAAAAAAGCAGAAGAGAAATTAGCTTGAAAAAAATACAGTTATTCTCATAAAACTTCCACACTGGTTAAAATTGGGAAACCTCAGGTGTTCCTTCAAAGAGCGGTTTATTCCCAGTGTAAGGATTTGGGATGTTTCAGCCTTCCACATACAGCAGCCATGTCAGCAGGGGTGAAGCTATTTTAAAGTCAATACTAGAGGGTTTTCATGTAATTAGAACCCCTCGGTGCCCAGAGGGAAGAATAAAAAAAAAAAGTAGGAAACTTTCTCCCTGTCTTTATATTACTGCTGAGATAAAATCTGAACTCTTAAATTAGGAGCTATCTTGAGGGGAATATCTTTTTGCCCTCCTATGTTGAATCTTCAGTGGCACTGGGATAGTTAGAGACTGTAATTTAATTTGACTTTTCTTCTCCTGCCTTGTCTTTAAAAGAGTGAAGAAAAAATTGGAATTGTCACATTCGCTTCACTCCATGATCCAGTCTCAAAGAGCATCACCAAATGTAATGAGACACTGAATTAAGTAAGAATTAGCAAAGCTGAGCCTTACGCTGTGTTATTTAATGCATCAAGGTTTGCAGAGCTGTGCACAGAATACAATGGAACCTACATAAATACACTGAAGACAATACTGGTCTATCATCTTACAGCTCTAATTTTCTTTCTTCATGTGCACAGTTTCCGGGGCTGTTGATGGGAACTCTGTTCTTGTATTAGCAATTATTTAATCTTCAAGTCCTCTGTAAACTAGAACCTCTCCTCCTCCTAATTCAGTTTGCCTCCCTGTGACTGTCCCAAAGACAAGGTGAATTGCTTCACGGAAGTCACCCTGCATGGCTGCTAGAAGAAAGTCCCTCTTGTCTTTAAGCATTAAACACAGGCAAGGTAAAAGAAAATACATTCAAGGAAAAAGGAAGTGCCTGGAAATTTGCCCAATTCTACGTTAGTTTAAATTGGATGTTATTGTCCAGGGATTAAGATGAGTGCACATTTAATTTCAAAATAAATAGCAATTCTTCATGTTTTCACTGAACTCCTGCCTCATGCAATGCTGTAGAGCTTACAGTTGCAGGGGTACTGAGGTGAACCTTATACGTTCTTAAGAAGAACCTACACAGTTCATGCAATAATACGAGGAGGCAGTAGGCAAAGAGTGTAGGGGCTGAGCATTTGTGATCCTTCCCAGCCCATGAGCCAGGGACACCAAAGGCAATCAACAGCATGCAACATGTTCACTGTGATGAATGAAGACACCTTTCATGCAGCACCCAGTTAGGCGACCCAGCTGCCTGTGAAAGGACAACATGAATGCTAATAGTTGCCATCACTTCAAAAGCTAAAAGACAAATTCTTAGAAGGAAAGAAGTGCATCTAGGGCTATTAAATTGAGAATGGCTTAGGAAACTCAAGGATAGGCACAAGGATCCTGAGGAAGTATTACTGCAGGCTCCCTCTGTCCTTATCCCTTCCCCATGACAGTTGTGATGGGCTAATCTCAGAGACAGATACTGGACTTGATGATCTTGGAGGTCCTTTCCAGCCATAATGATTCCATGATTCTAAAAACCGTTATCAGTTCTTACATAAAGAGAAAAGATTTCAAGTAATCATCAAAAAAGTTGATTAGTCCAATTCTCAGCATCTTGCAGTTAAAGATCCTCCACGATCACTGAAGCAAGAAAACATAGCAGGAGGCAAAGGCATGAACTGCGAGACCTGTGTGAGACCAGCAAAACGATGCCTTTTGTAAGAATAACATTCCTAAGAAACTTGTGCACTCAGATTTTTACCTCCTCAGCCACTGACAGTGGGCAAAAAGATTCTCAGATTTAAACCTACTGTAACAAGGTTACTCTGGCTTGTACTGTACAGATCCCAAAGGTAAGATCAGACTCCAAGGGAACTACTCCAGAAGGTATGAAGACTGTCCTCAGTGCTGTGGCACAGAAATGTCATTAAGAATGTTTTGTGGGATGTCAGACCTGTTCTCTGCACACTCCAAATCAGTACAGCTTTCTACTGGGACTACCTCTCCCATGTTGCAATAGGGTGTCATCATTTGGAGAGAAAACAGTTCAGCATCACACAGGATGCCTAGTCACTAAAGGACTATGTGGGCTTGAAACAACCCCTGTGAGACACTACTGCAGCTTTTCTAACTAAAGGTTTCTGGGTTCCCCTCACCACCCAAAAGTTGACTTCTTTTAAAAAATCAATAGAGTTGAAAGCGTAGTTTTTAAAATCTAATTATAGCAGGTCTGGCAAATTTCTCACCTTAATCAGTGTTTACGTAGATGCTCATATGTGTAAATAATGCTGCTCAAATCAGGAAAGCATTCTGTCTCCATTAATTTGACCATCAAAGCCAGTTCTCAACGAGTCAGCACGTAAAAATGTATGGAATTAAATTTCATTGTGTTCAATCAGTAAAAGGTGAACTTAAATTGATTACGCAATCTGATTAAAGATCTACATTTAAGGACATGATTTCTTCAGAGAGGAACATTTTGCATGCTCTCTGCATCTAGCTGAGAGAACACATAAAATGTTCATTTCATTTTCTGGTACGTGCTCGTTTCGTATCATACGCTCAGCCACATCCACATACCTTAAAATGGCATGGGCTTGTATGACTGGTGCTGCACACGTTACCTCGCCACATGGAAACCTTTTAATTTTCAACCACCGGGAAACACAACCTTGAAGACTGGTGTCTATTAAGAGGGTAAGGATTTGCAAATTCTCCGGGTTCGTGCTCTAAATATAAATATTCATGGTAGCATCTAAGGATCACTTCTTGAAGTAGAAATTGATCTTGGAGGATGAGATTGATCTTGGAAAGGAAACAGAAACAGAAATATGAACTGCTTCAAATCTTACAACAGGAACATTTGATAATTATCGCCCCCTTTTGTGTGAAAACACAAAAAATAGAGATGGAAATAAAGTAAAGGTGACCACAAATTTAGATTCCTTCTAAAAATCGGATTTTAAAATAAAAGAGATGACATTTCTGTTAACTCTGTTCTTTTTCTTTACAAATAGTTTGTGGTTGCCTATAAGGTCTGCTTCTCAGGTCCAGAGGACCTGTTAGGTAGGCACCTGTCAGACATACTTTAACAACCCTATTATCTTATGCTCATGCCAATAGTGATGTAAGTCTCTGCATATCTTCCTCAACAGGTTTTACTGGTTTGGTATTTTTAGCTGGGCACTAGCTGTAACTAAAGTAGTTGCTTTTCATTTGTATTTCTACTGTATTTCTATTGTATTTATGTGTAGGTTATTGCAAATGCCTGCAGCGTTAACCACACATTGAAGTGAACATACGTAACTGCTTGAAGCCCCATTACTTGTCTCAGTTTTTATTATTTCAAAGCACTCTAGGTAATATATACAACAAAAGGAATCACATGTATAGGAATAATAAATAGAAGGATGGGTTCCGCCCCACCTAAGACACGGGTAAATAATTCCTTCCATAAAAACAGTTTAAGAGCAGCAAATTAAAAGACTGACAACATCCAGTGATGCCTGTGGTCAGGAATTCTTGCCTGCAGAAAGTCTATCCCTCATGAGGCTGCTGTAGGACAAATTCTTTGTTAACTATGAATCTGAAGAAATGTAAAGCTTCTCCTAGCCATTAACACAAAGAGAAAACTAGGCTTCAATCCCAACATTTTCCAGGCTGTCAAGAAGCAGATGTTTTTCATTGAACATCTCCAGCTGCTCCTGGTGATAAACATCCAAGCAAAATGGCTGAATGCACTGTCTCCACTACCCTGAAGACAAGTGACTATTTTGAACTTGCCCACAGTTGATTTCTTCAAGTTTATAATCTGCCAGCAAATGAGTGGCAAAGGACATTGATAAAATCAAGCTAAATTGGCTTCTTAGTTGCTTTGATTTTTTTCCTCCTCTTTCAATGTCATTGACAAGATTAGCAGAAGATGCAAAAATACCTTTCTGCCTCCTCAAACCCCTCGTTAATCTATTTTATCTTTTTATTCTGTTCCGACAAGCATACCCCAGCTTCTGGAATTCATCAGCCTAAAATGTCATTTAGTGCTTTCTATTCTCAGACCAGCTCTTATTACCTTAAATCAGTCAGTAAACAGTGGCTACACATGTATGGTGTGTGACCGAACAGAGCTCTATCCCAGGCTTTCATGTATGAGTTCTGCTTGGGAGAAGAATGGCCATGCTGCTGGACAGCACACTTGAATTTCCTTCCCTATCAAAATTATTATTTCTTTAGCTAATGTTGTTTTACTCCTAATTATGGATAATTAGAAGAGTTATCAACACAATCAATTCACTTGGAAGCTTTTACATTTAATTAACTCAAGACGGTTTTGAACACTTAGTGTCAAAACAACACTTAGAACGTTAACATGTTACTCATTGAACTGTACATTATAGGATGTGACTTAAAGAACCAAAGGTTTCAGTGTGATGACAGGTCTCAAATTCTGCTTGCAGGGAGTGCAAACTTGCTGTACATTTTGACAGCTTTACTACAATGTCTTCAGGCTTAGCAGGTCACCTGTTACAGAGCATCAGAGCTGACCCGAGAATATGAGCTGTTACGGGGCTTGGCAGACAACAGAAAAACATCTTTGCCCAGACCAGCACCTTGGAAACCTTCTCCAACATCAAACCCCATCCATTTTGATGGGTTCAGCCTGAGGAGGGCACTTCCCAAGAGAAAATGGGAAAGAAGATTAGAATAAAAATTATCATCAAGTGAAGAAGGGCTCTAGACAGAGGGCGATTTAAGGCAGCAAAGCCTGCACAGCTTTGGCTATTCCGGATCAGATGATAAACCAGATGCTCTCTGCTTTTACCCAGTTCTGTAAGAAGACGGTCACAGCTAGTCAGAAGGCTGATGGAAATCTCCAGAGACAGGATGAATTACTGTTGTTGAAGAAGCACCCTGGAACACCTGACTGTCCTTTTCACCCGTGGGACCTTCTCAGCAGAATAGAATATTTTTTAGAAAAATTGTCTTAAAGC
Source organism: Phoeniculus purpureus (assembly GCA_028565055.1). Classification (NCBI taxonomy): domain Eukaryota; kingdom Metazoa; phylum Chordata; class Aves; order Bucerotiformes; family Phoeniculidae; genus Phoeniculus; species Phoeniculus purpureus. The sequence continues at coordinate 65,848 of JAOXOE010087915.1, forward strand.
ATTGTAGGTCCGTTACGAGAAGTGCCACAAAGGCTCTGTTAACACAATGGTGGAGACAATTAAGAGAGACAGCAGCATGGTGTCGGCAGAACACAGAAATTATACGACACTCCCAGATTAAACCTGGAAATAGGGCCAGTGTTCTGTCACTATTCCAGCCAATACAGTCAGAAGTCAGTGTCAAACACGGTCAGAGTTTTGCATTATAGCTGATCTCCGTTTGCAGAGCAAAGAAGCCAAAGTGCTACTACAACATGTATTTCAGTGTACAACAAGTTTCACTCATAACTTAGTGACCACATTTTCTCCAAAGATGCCACTGAGAACTTCGTGACAGCTGAAACTGTTTGATCCTTAGAGTGAGTTTCATCAGTCTGTTTGAATGCACTCAATGGAACTGAACAACTCCCACTTCTCTACAATCTCCTTTCAGGTGTCTCCTCAGCCTCCTTTTCTCTAGACTAAACAACCCAAGTTCTTTCAGCTGTTCCTCATCAGACCCTTCACCAGTCTTGTTGTCCTTCCTTGGACCTGCTCCAGCACCTCAATGTCCTTCTTGTATTGAGAGGTGCAAAACAGAACCCAGTACCCAAGACGCAACCTCACCAATGCTGAGTACAGGGGGACAATCACTTCCCTGGAACTACTAGTTACACTATTCTTGATGAAGGCCAGGATGCCATTTGCCTTCTTGACCACCTGGGCACTCTGCTGGCTCCTGTTCAGCTGCTGTGAATCAAGAGCACCAGGTCCCTCTCTGCTGAGCAGCTTTCCAACCACTGCTTCCCAAGAGCAAACCTTAGCAGCTAATGAACACGTTA
>JAOXOE010087946.1:0-26356 GCA_028565055.1 Phoeniculus purpureus
CCACTCCGGGTCCTGTTCGCAGGGGGGCAGCTGGCAGAACCAGGGATGGGCTGCGGGGCCGGGAATGGGGGGTGGGGGCGGCTCTCTCCGCACTTCGGCCCGGGACGAGAAAGTTCCCGCAAGTACCCCGACGGTGCGACGGTGTTAGACCTCAGCAGCCATGAAATTTCCTCGGTAAAGTCAGCGGAGCCGAAGCGTTAGCCGTAAACTCTTTAAAGGATTTGTATAAAACTGGGAAGAAATTCCCGACGCTGAAACAACTTCAGGGCAAGCAGGGTCCTCTGATTTTTAATCTTTTATTTGTCTTTTTTGGGGTATTTTTTGGCTTCCCCCCTCCCCCCCCAAAGACCTGGCAATGAGGGCAAGCTGATGTTCATTATTATTTGTGGTGTCTTCTACTAAGAGGTGTTTTGCCCACCAAAGCGCCACATATTTTCCAGAAACAAGCACACAGGGCGCTTCTGCTAGAAAGGCTTTGCAAAGCCCCATAGTTATTTATGTTGTCATATTACCATCAACGTGTCTCATACAGTTGCCTTCCAAGCAACTTCGGACGGAAAAGAAAGATGCCTGTCTCTTGCCCTAACTTTTTTCTTCCTACGAGAAGCTGTAGTGCTGGGATGAGCAGCCATACAATGATTTTCCTTCTTTTTCTTAATCTTTCCTGATGGTGGATTCCCTGTGGTCAGATTTCCAGGCAGAATCAAGGACAGGATTCCTACCATGATAAAGGCAGAGAGCATCCCGAGGAAGGTAAGAAGCACACGGTCATCTTGGCTTGCAGTGTTGTCCCTCTTAGTCTCCTTTTGAGCCTCTGCACAGACCCCAAAGTGGAGCTTGGTTGCTTTTGGGAAACCCTGATTTAGAACCTTTTGGGGAATGGTTCCATAGGGCATTTAAAAAGGAGACAGATGTGCAGCACTTTTATCTGGAGCGACCAAATGGTATTTGAGTTGTTTAGAAACTGATAAGTAGGCCAATTGGATCTTTGCTGAAGGAAGTTTATTTTTAGGATATCAGCATGAACGCATCGATCTGCTCACTTGGATGAGTAATGCGTGTGTGCATTCAGAAACTGTGCGTGTTTTTCCCGTAGCCAAAGTCTATCGCTTGAATCTCCTCTTCCAAATCTGCAAAGGAACAGACCTCTTGCTTTTTTTCATGTACCAGCTGGTTAATGTTGATTGAGGAGGATAGAGGAAATAACAGAGTTTGCTGGGTATCGCTTAGGAAGCTGGATACATGTACAAAGAATGTGTGCTGTGAAGGACAGGAGATTGTGTTTAAAATGAAGTGCTTATCATCATGAGCTGAAACAGATGATAAATTCCATATAAAGACAGGCACTGTTCAGCCCTGGTGCTTTCCAGGACTCTGTGGTGATCTTTCTCCAAGCTGGTCATGAAGCAGCCCGAAAACCTTAGTGTCTGTGCTTGTAACATTTCGGCAGTTAGGGGGAGGAGGTCAGCTCTGTATAGTTTTTCTTCTCAGCTTCACATCCCCTTGAAATCTCAACGTTTGAGTAGTATCATTGTCAACAGTCATATGGGTGGCAGACCTGTTCACCCTCTTTACAGGACCTCAACGAAATCCTTTATTTTCCCATAAAGCAACCTCCCTCGTTTGCCTTACATCTTGACTGCAGTGCCATGTGTGTTCAACAGCACCACCCCCCCTTCCCACTCCCCAAATCATTATGGTCTCCTTTCAAACCAGTCTCTGCCCTCTTAATTGTTCCCGGTGAGCATGGTCGGAATGAATTGATTGCTGCAAGCAGTTACCGAGGGAAGGAAACTATTATATTTAGTTATCACTGCCCTGTTTCTCCCTTTCCCGACAGTGATGCTGGAAACCCATGCTGGCAAGCCACAGATCCTAGAGGGATGTATAAAACAAGGGAAAACTGCTACTCGAGAAATCTGATGCCATTGCTGATGTTCCTGCCTTGATTTGAACAGAGACTAGCAAAAGAAATTAGTTACTCTGAGGTTATGTTATATTTTAAGGATGAGAGGACTTGCTCCTTTAAGAAGTGGCTTTTCTTAAAAATAGTGTTACTCCCAATTGCTGGGGACCACTTTCTGTCAGAGGCAATCTCTATAAGTACACAAATGTTTGCACATAGAACATAGTTTCCTTGGTCTCACAGTACCTGCTTGAGTTATTAGAAATGTGTGTGGGGGGAGTAATTTAATCGTTGTTTCCTCTTCTTGTAGGAAAGCATCCAGACAGTGGCTTATACAGCAAGGGACCATCGTACTCTGGTTATTCTGGGTATATCATGATGCCAAATATGAATAACGACCCGTACATGCCTAATGGATCTCTGTCGCCACCCATCCCCAGAACAGTGAGTTAACTCTTCCAGTAACAAGCTGGGTTTCCCCCTGTTTGGTCTCTGCAGCATGTGTTCACACAAAGGGGGTTTTTAAGGGGTAGCTTCAGTTACGGTGAAGGTTGTGCTTTTGCTGTCCGAGCTTCTGCTGTCCAGTGCAGTTTGAGAGCAATTAGAGGTGTTGGTTGTGATGGTGGTGGAAAAGCTGATATTAACATCTACTGTGTGACGTCCTTTGAACAGGGCTGGGGGGCTTTGCGGGGGGAGCCTTGGTTTATGACTGTAGGATAATGTATGGTGGAGTGATGTAAATGCAGTCTTTGTAGTGACTGGGACAGATGTGAATTTTCTGGCTTTAACTCTTTGTTTGTTGAGGAAAAGCAGGCTGGAAAGCAGAACTGCCAAGTTGCTTGTCAGGAAGATGAAAAGATTGGCTTGTTTTTAATTTTTTCCCCCTACAGATATGGCATTGCTCTTTTCTGATGGGTATTTACTTCTGCTCTGCGTGAAGGCTTGAAGGCATTCTGTGTCTGGCAGTATTGCTTTGAAACACTCTCCGGTGTCTTCAGCCACACTTTGTGAAATGGTCGTGTAGGAATTAATAGCAATTGTGATGCAGTAGTTACAGCTTTCCTTTATGTTGAGGCGGGCACTGATTCTTCCAGGTTGCTTCGTCTGTTTTTGTTGGTGTGGATGCAAGTTTGATGGATTTTCATGTACTTCTAATTTTGGATAGTCGATTCCCGTGTAGTTTTGTAAGCCTTTTGGTGTACACAGACAGCAATGGGGAGGCACTGTTAAAATGAGCTGTGGAAATTAAATTAGTAGAACTGGAGTGAAGCGGGAAATAAATTTGCTTGTAGGCATCCTGCTGAAAAAAATGCCTCTGCTGTTGTGGGCGCTGTGATATGAGAAGTTGGGTGCTGCTATTTCCCTGTGATAAGCAGTTTCCCTTTCTACTGTCTCTTAGATTTTTACTTGTCGATCTCTGTCAAACATCTGGCATTATTTGTGCTCTCTGGTTGTAACGGGTTGAAACTGAAAAATTGCTGGTAATTTTCAAACTACAATACTGGTCTTCTTCGGTTTTTTTCCTTGGAGGTGATGGTGGCTTTTTGCTTCAAAAAATGAAAAAACAAGGGAGTCTAATCTGTGTGGCTAATTTGACAGCAGCAAACCATGTCAAATTAGGAGGGGTTGGATTCAGAACAACAGGGCAGTTGGACACTGGGAAACACACGGATCTGCCCTTTTTGTATGTCACAGCTCGGTTTGAAAGATGGAAAAACTCTTGCAGTAGATCGCTTTCTGTAGCTCTAGGGTTGTTCTTTTTACTATAATTTACAGTTCAGAGGCCTACAGCTATTTAAGGTGAAGCATGGTGACCACGGTCTGTTGATATTTGTTGTTGTGGTAAAGGCTGTTTTACAGAAAACACCACTTTGGATGTATTGTGTGGGAAATGATACAGCTTGTCGAGAGGGCACTGAGACTCAAACCTGCCCCTCTGAGTAACAGGAAACTTCACAGCTCTTTTTACCCCCTCTTTCCCGTATTACCTTCCTGACAAAGTCCTCAGTGCCAGCACAAGGCTTTGAACAACAAAATCACTGAGGGAGGATTTGCTTTGTGTGTGCGTGCAGCGGGGCTGCCGCTCTTCACTGATGTGGCATTGATACCCCCAGAATATTTGCTTCTTGCTAAGGGAGGACCGGTCCTGGAGCATGGGTATGTTGGAGGGGAGGCGGAGGGGAAAGGCATCTGCTTTCTAATGGTAAAGCTGCCCACCCAACGTCTGAGAGGCTCATCTAGTTGGGTGCTGCTCTTGCAAGTCAGAGCAGCATCACTATTTTGGTAAAACAGTGTCTTTGCGGGGCTGCTGTGTTGACATAAGCCTGGAGTCCTTTCAGTTTAACCACAGGGCTACACGCCTGAGTTACTAAATAATTTTTGTGTTTAATTGAACTATAATCTTTGTTAGTCTCTGAGCTGACAGCTGGCTTTTAATGCGTGTGAGATCAAAACGCTGCATCCAGGAGATGACACGCTCGCTCATTTCACGGCTAACCACAGCTCCGGCACCCTGCGCCGATGCCTCTTCACTTTTGCGGGGTCCCAACTGCCACCCCACTGGTTTGGTCTTTCTCCCTTGGGGCTAGGGGGCCAGAAGCAACCATGATCAGCTCTGGAGGTGGAGGTCTCCACAGGTGTGTAGGCGCCTGGCCATTTCTGCATGGAACAGCCCTTCGGTGTCTACCTGTGCCCTCTATTTGCATGACAAAGCTGTTTCATGTTGATGCATCTGATGCCTGAAGGTGTTAGAAGGGATTAAAAAGCCCCCCCCCGGCGCTGGATCTTTTTCACCTCCTTGGGAGGGCCTGGGTTACCTGCAAAATGCTCAAGGGTAAAGGTAGAGGGATCCAGGGCAGAGACCATCTCTGATGGATGGAGAGCAAAGCTCTCTTGGAATGGGAAAATCCCTTTCACCAGCACATGTTGGGGAGAAAAAAAGCCTTTTCAAAAAATGAATTTAAAAAGGCAAACGCTTCACATTCTTCCTTCATAGAATTAAAAATACCAAACTGTAGTCAGACACAACATGTCTAACGCGCCTTAAAAGAAAGAAACCAAAGTGTCATTTCAGCGCAGCTTTTGGAGGGGAGAGGGTGTCTGAGGAGGATTTCACATCTTCAAAAACCTGCTAATCTGTCAGAGTGGTCCCTTCTTTCCCTTCAGCCTCCTCCTCTTTTTAACTTGTATTTCACTAGCTCTTGATTTGCCTTTTACAAGTTGTGTTTATAGGAGCGAGAGAGTGTTCATTACAAAGACAGGTACCAGCCTCTTGCCGCAGCAAGGGTTCTTATCAGATAGATGGGTGAGTGTCGTAGTGAAGGGGATGGGGTTTGCTGACATCTAAGGGTACCCAAACCACCGTCACACCTGGGGAATGCATTCTGTGTGCTTGAGATATCTTCTGGTGGTTTCTCAGCATCGTGGGACTGCTGAAGCTGGGAGATGCAGACAGCAGCTTGTTTTCTTAACGTGTGGGGGTTTTCTTACTTTTTTGTTAGCAAGACCAGTTGTAGGGCAGCGAAACTTTCTGGTCTGTGTGATGGGAAGGAAGGTGACAGAAAAGTCTTGATGTGTTAAATTCATCAAGAAAACTATTTTGTCTTCGTCCCTCCCTTTTTGCCGATGAATTAAACTTTCTGTGGGAAGATAAAGGATTTCTGCAACCGCCCTTTTGTCTTATCTCTTCTTGAGGTCTGGGTTTATTTTTTAGAGGCTAAGCTGCTTCACTGTCTCTTTGTAGCAGCTGGAGGTGCTAAATAGGTTGGAGGATACAATCTATAAACACCTTACAGTGACCTGCAAAATGCGGTGCATCCCCCTTGGAACTGACAAGGAATTCTGATGGGAGAGTTTGTACACAGGGAATGATGTTTATACACTGGAACCCTACCTGAGTTTTGGCTATTCCTTTGGTGCATCTGCATGGCAAGGGGTATGGAGATGGCTCCTGTCTTGAAGAGGTCATGTCCCAGAAGAAATTGCGTGGATAATGTGGACAGGAGAAAGGAGAAAGGTCGAAACAGCAGAGATGAAAAGCTGCAGAGCTTCAGTAGGAGGGGTTTGTTTCAGTAGCTGCATCTTGTTGTCTCTCTGAAGACTGGTTCCCTTGGTTTTGGGGAACTTTGGGGACCCTGAGAGGACCTGCAGAAGGGCACAAGTATGATTTTTCACAATACTGTCTTTTCCTGAGAGTTCAGTTCCACTGACTGTGCAGTGGACTGTGCACGTACTAAGAGCTGTGGCCAGCTGGAAGCTCCCTGGCCCAATATGAAATGAGCCGTGTAGCACAAATGCCGAGGCTCAGTTCCTGCTCCTGTATCACCCCTCAGGAACCTTTGCATTGGAGCTCTGAGGACCGTAGGAAACTGTGATCTTGACACATCTCTCTCTTCCCTTTGCAACCCCAAGACCCGTGGTTGCCCTGAAGGGCACAACAAGCTGGAGCTGCTCAACCAGCACAGAGGATCTGCTGCTTTACCCTGAACAGCAAACATCTTCTCAATGAAGCCAAATTATGAGGATTAGCTCTTTAAATAACTTCAAAATCAGATGCAGTGGAGCAGGAAGCTTTCCCACTTTGTGGAAGCAGACCTCGTTGGGGTTTATTCAGGTTTGCACGGGGAGGGGAATTTGAACACTATCTGCTGAGGGGCTCGGCAAGTTGCATCAAATGCCAGCACCAGGGGAGAAGAGGAACCTACTCATCACTAATAGGGGGACCTCACTGCCACAGACGCCTCAGTCAGCTGCTCTGACTCAAGCATCACAGCTGATCATTCTCAGATATGAGCCGGGTCTCTGAAACACAAATCCAACCCATGTGAATGGTGGTCGGATGAGTTTTGGTGGCACTTTCTTTCTGCCCCATAGTGAAACGAATTTTGCATTTGGAAAAGAGGGCGGGAGAGGTTGCGTGGTGCCTCTAGGTTGGCTTTTATCTAAAGATGGATCTGATTGCTAGTGATAAGATGGCATGGTCCAGGCAGAGCATGGTCTTTGGGCACATACTGGCGAAGAAAACAGCCTTTGTGCTTTTGCTGCCTTCTCCTTCTCAGGGTGCTGCAATTAGCAAATTTATGTGATTGTGAACGGGCAAGGGGGAAAGAAAATGTTCTCCTCATGCCTCAGTCCAGAGGCAGCCTGCATGTGTGTGGTTTCATGGGAGGCATAATCTCAAACCACACCCTTGACAAATCATCAAAGCTGGAGCTTTTGTGTATCCATAGCTGTGTGCTTCTGTCCCACAGCTCCTGTTTTTGCTGTACATCTAAGAGCTAATGCACTATAAACGATGAACGATGGAGCTACTGCTTACATTTTCAGGCAATTTAAAGGCAAAATGTCATTCTTGTTGTTTTGGTGCTGTGCCACCTCCTCTCCAACTTAATCCCAGCCCTGAAAAAATGTTAATAAGAATAGCTTGTTATGATCTGCGAGTGCCAGGGAGGATATGGCTCAAGAAGAAAGCCTGGAGCTCCACAGGTTCAGGCATCAAAAGAGGAAAAGACTTTCCAGTTACTTGCAGCGCTGTGTGGCTGCAGGCATTGAAAAGCCTGGGTACGACAGGCTAGGCTCCTCTCAAGCACTTAACTTCTGTTTATACTTAGGGAAAACTCCTCTTGATATGGGAAGGAAATAACCCACACAAAAGCATTTTACCACTGCTGTAATATTTCTGAAGTCCCATTAGAGACATGTGGGGGTTTTGGTAGTGATAAAGCACCACCATTCTCAGAAGAAGACAGACATAGAAAAGTCTGCTTTGATAGGGACACTGAGCACTTTGCAGCCTGAGCCATGTGTGCCGTGATCCCACTGCGGAGTCCTGTGCTGCTCTCACATGGATGGACCCCAATCTGGCATGTGGCTGCCCTGAAGTGACATGCTGTCTGTTAGTCCTCAACCTGGTGGAGGCAGGTTGTCCTTGGCGTGTCCTCTCGCTGCTGCAGCAAGGGAGCCGTGTGCCAGGATGTTCCAGTGGTGCATTTACCCCCAGAGTGCCCCAGTCCAGGCTAGCAGGCCTCACATGGTTTTGGTCATAGGGCAGGTTTGATCTGCAGGCTGTTCTCATCCGGCAGTTGCGTTTGGTCCCTTCTTGCAGGACACTGTGGCGAAGGTGTCGCAGCTGCCTGGCATCTTGCTCCTGCCTGGACACTTGGGGATTAGTATCTGTGTCGCTTCAGTCCTACACGAGCATTAGATTCACTTAAGAAAACTGTGTTCAGAATAACTTAATCTAGCATCCCAACCTCTTCTATTTTGAGACTTGGATCTTGTGGATATGTTTATTTAGTTTGGGTTTCCCACTTCAAAGGAATCTGTCCTCTCAGCAAGAAAGTGATTGAGCACTTAAATAAAGATGTATTCATTGAATCTTTCAAAGTGAGTTAGAAGTGCAGGAGGGAGTTAACGTGTGCACCGACTGTGTTAATCAGGCAGGGATTGCCTGTTCCCCTAAAGGGGGAGAAAAGTGGTCCAAACTGCCTGAGGGCAAGTGCCATGGATTCCCCAGCTTCTGGCACTGCTCTGCTCGCTGTTGCTTCAGGTTGAGATGAAGGACCTAGGGTACGGTTGCCTGTGATCTTCAAAAATAACTCACTCTCTTGTGTAGAAGAGCATTTTCACGGAGCTGAAAGGTCGGCTCCGTGTTTGTTTGTTTTCTTTCAGTGGTTGTGTGGGTATAGGTGAAGTTGAGGCACCAAAATCAATAGGATGCGCTTAGTTGGCAAAAATTACAAGTGTAAAGTTGCCAGGCTTTGCTGAGTATTTATAAACCAGGCAGCTTAACTTAAAAGTCAGCGGACTGTTGTCACCAGCTGCAGCACGTAACCCAGAGAAGCGCTTTGCTGAGAGCCAGAGAGCAGTTGTTAATTCTCAGAGGCATCTGTGTATCCATAGCGCTGTAGCTCTGTGCCACACACATCACTGGGCAGGTCTGCTTTGCCCAGGCCGTGGGTGCACGAGGGAGAAGTCCCTTGGGAGTCCGCGATGCCATCCACGCCTTCACCAAGAAGAACCTTATGAATGTGCTAGTGCTTTGGATAAAGCTGATGGCAGCTCAGCTTCCCCCTTGGCTGCCTTGAACAGAGCTCTGGATGGGGATGCAGAAAACCGCTCTGGAAATGGTCCCATTTATCACATATGTCCAGAAAAACAGGGAAAGGGCATGTGGGGGAAGATTGTTGGGCAGTTCTGTTGGCTTGGAAATGGAGAGTGCTTGGCTCTAGAACGCTGTCCCTACAGGACCTGTATTCCTGGGTTGGGGTCTTGGTGAAACCAGCTGCTCAGTCAACTCTGTCTCAGTAACTGGCCACTTGGCTATGCTCTAAGGCTCAATTTCTAGTTTTCTGCCTCCTGTATTTCAAAACTGCCTCAGAGATTTCTTGTGACTGTTGTCTCTCCACAGTTTTAGGATGTCTTTTTGCCTTGATCTTTCTTCACCCCCCCACCAAATCTCACATCAGCAAGCTTTGTCTAGCATCAAACAGTACAATACGGAGGTGACGATTCAAGGTGTCGACGCCTGTCACATGCAGACGGCTCTGGGGGAAAAGGCCTTTTCCCAGTGATGTGCTAGACCGCAGATAAACCACGTCCAGCAGTGCAAATGGATCCACTTTGTTAAAATGCCCCGATCCAGTGATTTGTTTATGGTCTGTAGTTCTTAAAGTTTGACCACTGCTGTGTCAGGTATGGGAGAGACTCTGATTTCTCCCCTCAACAGTGAAAAGTAGAAATCATCCCTAAGTTTTCTCAAGTATAAACATAGCATCTTGAGCAGTTCCTGGGAGCAGAGTAGGAGTGAGCAGGTGGGTGCCAGTCGGGTGCTGGAGCCCAGGGTGGTGGGACAGGCTGCAGCATGCCCAGGTCCCCTCCAGGCTGCTGGGGATCAACAGAGAAAGGAAAAGTGAGCTCACAGAGCTGGCACTGGGAGAACATCGAGTGTATCAAGGAAAGAAGCCATATATCGAACATGTGAAACGACTATTTTGAAAGCATAAGCAAATCACTTCCCCTAAAGCCCCTAAAGCTCAATGTTTTGCTGCTTTAGGAGCAACAACTGTTTGAACAGAACATATTAGATTTGGAAAGTCTGTTCCTCAAAACCTTCTTTCTCACAGAATGTTTCATGTCTGAGGTAGAATCATAGAACTATTAAGGTTCAAAAAGATCTCTAAGACCATCCAGTCCACCATCAACCCAGCCCCACTATTTCTACTAAACCATGTCCCAAAGTGCCATGGCCCTGGCATAGGGACAAAATGATCCTGTGCTGGATTTAAAGGAAAAAAAGCAGTAAAACTTTAAAAAGCTTGGTGTGAATTTACAGAATCACAGAACAGTAGAGACATCCAGTCCAATCCCCCCCATCAGAGCAGGATCACCCAGATCGAGTTGCACAGGAACATGTCCAAGTGGGTTTTAAATGCCTCCAGAGAAGGAGACTCCACAACATCCCTGGGCAGCCTGTTCCAGTGCTCTGTCACCCTCACTGGGAAGAATTTTCTTCTCATATTTGTGTGGAACCTCCTCTGTTCCAGCTCACACCCGTTGCCCCTGTCCTATCATTGGATGCCACTAAGCAGAGTCTGGCTCCATCCTCCTGACACCCACCCTTTGCATATTTCTAAACATTAATGAGGTCACCTCTCAGTCTCCTTTTTTCCAAGCTCAAGAGACCCAGCTCCCTCAGCCTGTTGTCATCAGGGAGATGCTTCAGTCCCTTCATCATCTTTGTGGCTCTGCACTGGTCTATCTCCAGCAGTTCTGTGTCCTTCTGGAACTGAGGGGTCCAGAACTGGACACAACATTCTAGAAATGGTCTTACCAGGGCAGAGAAGAGAGGGAGGAGAACCTCTCTCGATCTGCTAACCACCCCCTTCTAATCCACCCCAGGATGCCATTGTCCTTTTGGCCACAAGGGCCCATTGCTGGCTCCTGGTCATCCTGCTGGTGACCAGGATTCTGGTTTTGTTTAGAATTTTATTTTCTCAGGTTTGTTGGGTTTTTTGAGGATATTTCTAAGATGATGGTGCAGAGATTTTCACTGTGAATAATCAGGAGAAGTCAGAATGGAAGAACCAGTGAAAAAAAGCTGATTTATCAGACAATTCCCTGGAGAGTTTGGCAGCACTACTGCATACACTTGAAAAACAGTCTATTTAAACTTAGCATCTGCTAAGCATCTCATTGGAGTGACTTGTATGAAATGATTCCATACTTTGCAATAAGGAAATATGAGGAGACTGGAGGACAAAATGTTGTTTTGCTTGAGGCTTTTGATACAAAGGTCCCCTCAGAACAAAGTGGGAATGAGAATATTACACTATTGCAGGCTAATGGAGCAGAACAATCAATACTCAGTTGGGAAATGTGGCTTAATCAGAGCCAGCTCAGAAGTCCCTGTGCTTGGGGGACAAGGAGATTTCAGAGCAGGGGTTGTGTGCCTTGTCTTCCAGTTCTGACTCCAGGACTGCAAGAAAATATGTTGAGTTAGTTAAACAGTTGTGCTCTCCGCACACAACCATGCCCTCCTTCTCCTTTACATGAGTCTCTCAGGCCAACATCTACCAGACAAAGCATTTTCTGAAGGTTCAACCAGCGGAGGAGCCTGTGGGTGGGTCTCACATTTCTGTTCTGGAGGGGGCACTTCACAGCCCAAGAGCCTGTAGCTCCCAAGCCAGCTGTGGGCTGCTGCTGGCTGCTCATGGATTACCTGCATCCCATCCCCTCCGCAGGGCTCTGGGGGGTTCCCCTCTTCCAGGAGGGGCTAGTGTGTTAAGACAGTGGCTGAGATTTGAGCCCAGAGGGTTTAGCCAGTGAGTACCACTGGTAGGCTATAGCTGTTTTGGAGGGTGGAGCAAAAGCTTGTGCCTGTGCAATTAAGCACGAAATAGGTAAATTCTGTGTATAATTACCTAACGGAGAGTCTAGCGTGAGGATGTGACTCGTAGACATTGCGGTGCAGCGCTCAGCGGCTGCTGGCCGGTTCTCAGGAGGTATCCCCAGCATCCACACTGGCATGGGGTGGGGTGTCATGTCCTCTGACTCCCCCCACCCTAGTGCCAAAAGCAGAGGTACAGACTGGGGGGAGGCTTCTGCAAATGAGGAACTGAAAAAGCAACGTTTGTCCAGAGACTTAAGAGGCAGGTGGGAACAAAACACCATTTCCTGAGTTGGCTTCAGGAACCCACCTGGAACACAGCTTGCTTCTTGGGTTGAGGTTTTGTTGAGGTTTGTTGGGTTTTTTTTCCTAAAAACAGATCAGAAGTCTGAGAAAATAAATAACTAGGATGTATGTGGAAGGAGGAATAAGAGGATTAAAACCAGTGCGGATAAGAAGAAAGTTGGCTCCAGTACTGGCTGCGGCTGTGTCTCACACTCAACATTTCGGTTAAGGCCCAAATAATCCTAAGAAAATTAGCATCAAAACTTTTAGTCAGCGAGCAGACTATGTTTTTTCTCCTTTTCCCTCCGTACCATCACAGCAGCACTGGTGTCTTCCCACTGTGTCTTCTGTTTGCTCTCTCCCTGCAGAAGAAGCCTTCAGGATCACTGTTTGCACTCCCCAGTTTTGTCTCTGACCCCCTATCAGAGGTTCAGAGTAAACACGGGTAGATAACCAGCACAGAGCATTCTCTCTCCCAGGAAGCTGCTGCTGGTTCCTGGCTCTTGCCCGCCATTAGCTGGGGACACCAGGGCTTCTCAGCCAGCTGGTGGGGCTTCTCTTGTTTAATGAGGGACTGGAAGGACCTTGCTCAGCTGTTTCTCAGAGAAACTTCTTGAGATGGCATCTTGGCAGCAATCATAGAATTGTTCAGGTTGGAAAAGAACCTTGAGATCAAGTCCAACCAATAACCCTACTCTAACAAGTTTACCCCTAAACCGGATTTCTAAGCACCACATCTAAACAACCTTTAAACACCTCCAGGGATGGTGACTCAATCCCCTCCCTAGGCAGCCTGTTTCAGAGTGTGACTACTCTTTCAGTAAAATTTTTCCTTATGTCCAGCCTAACCCTCCCCTGGTGCAGTTTGAGGTCATCCATTCCCTCTTGTTCTATCTGCCTTCCTCTTCCAGCTGCACTGGGAATCCGCAGTGTCTTAAGCAGCGACTGTGCCCTGCAACTCAGCAGCCTCTGGTGGGAGGACTTGTTTGCAAGGAGATGCAGTTGGATTTGAAGCTGGAAGCTTTAGTGTGTGCCCAGGCTATGCGTGCTGGAGCCCAGCTCTCAGCTTCCTATCTGTGTTTCATGAGTGCTGTGCCTGGGTGGCATCATCTTCTCAGGGTTATCTGGGGTCGTTGGTGGAGTTTTCTTTGTGATTCACAGCTCTGGAGCTGCAGCCTCAACACAGTGGCCACAGCTGGCAGCTGCACCCCCCTCTCCCTGCACTCCTGCCTCAACCTCAAACTGTTTGCTGCAGTCATGCCAGGTCCTCACTTTGCAGTGATCAGGATTTAAGGAACTGGTGAGGCTTGTTGTCAGATCTTCCAGTTTTCCCTGATGTGGTCTCCAGACTGTCCTGCATGAGGAGAAGTTGTGCCTCTGCTTAGGCATGGAGAGCCTGATGCCAGTCCAGGTTATGGGGCTGGCTGCATAGGATGAAAGCCTGGCTGACAGCCTCTGCCAACCTTTTTGGGGCTAAATAGAGTCTCTTAAATTTCAGTGAATAGCTGCAAAAAAAGTAGCAAGCTTTCAAGTAGAAGTGTCAAGGAGTAAGTGGATTCTCTGCAAATGAGCACAAAAGAAGGGAAAATAAGCAGTAATTACAGTAAAACATACTTTTTCATCACAGTAATGGTTTGATGCTGACAGGCAGGGTTGCAGCATCCTGTAAAAGTGACTTCTCCGTTGATGTTTCTTCACCGTGATGAGTGTTTGGAGACCTTTGCAGTGCTGTGCATGCTGCTGGCTCAGTTTCTGGAGACTGGAATTCATTTCCAGGTACTTGAGACTCCTTATGGGATGGGCAGAAGTTGAATTAACTGCCCTGCCAACATGGCAGCAGATACCACTATTCACAGTGACAGCACCAGCCCTCTGCATCTCACCACTCTTCCCTCAGCACTGTTGTAGGAGCATCCCTCTGGTTGCCAGAGTGGACACCAGAGCCTCAAACTATTAGTCTTCATTTAAGAGAGCAGGCTGTGCAGGGGAAGCAGTCAATTTGCTAGGGATGGCAGGAGAATAGAGGAGGGGAAAAGCCCCCAAGACCTTGGATTAACATAGAAAAGACTTCTGTCTTAATACTACTAAAATCTATAAGCTTTTAAAACACCTCGGTAAAGAGCCGGCTGCCTTCGGCTCTCGTTTCAGCCTCACTGTGTTTAGTATGTGTTAAGGAACAGCCAGAGCAAAAACCAGACAGTTCCCCAGCCTTGAAATGACAGGGATGTAAGCCCTGTGTCCACAGGGAGGGAGGGCAGATCCCTTTACTGTTGTCTTTGAGTCGGGGTTTTAATGACCACAGGGAAAAAAGGAGGGTTAGAACAGCAGAAGAAAAACAATACTAAGAGGAAATTATTTTTATTGCTAATAGATGGGTGCTCGTAATGTTTAATTCTTTACAGCTTATAATGTTTAATTCTTTACAGCTTACGATTTATTTGCACATTCTTCCTCCCTCACCACGCTGCACGCTGCAGCAGCAGCTACCATATTTCAAAATCACTGCTCTTACAAGCTCTGATTCAGTGGTTTTAACATGCATAAAAATATTTGTCAGAGCAGCAGCGGTTCTCAGACCGGTCAGCGTACGGCCGCTGCACTTCAGCTGCTGCACCCTCGTGAGCTCTTCAGTATTCTTCATCCTACTTACCCACCCCCTCCTTTCCACCGACTCATTTTCAACGTTCTCTGGAAATATGTTTAGAATACATTTAATCAAAGTACAGAACAGTCTTCTGCGATAGAGATTTACTTTTGTTTTCATTATCGAGGCCAGGTGAGGAGGGAGGAGAAGTGTGGGAGCACTTGGTGCCCCTAAAAACATTCTTGTAGCAAGAGTGGTTGTAAGGCAGAAGCTTCACCGTATTTTACACTTTTTGAACATTATTTATCTTTTTCAGTAACTAACAGGGATTTAGTGTTTGTTTGCTACATGCTGTGTGTCTGGTTTAGGGTGAAGCAAACCATCGTCAGTTTGCTGCGAGGAGCTGCAGAGGGGATGCAGCAGCCTGGGCATCTGTGGGTTTTTTGCCCTGTGTCAGGTGCTAAAAGTCACTAAAACACACTGTGTGTCACAATATTTTTCTCCAATTGGACTCGCTTGCCCAGTCATATTTTTACTTCAGCCTTTAGGCTCGAAAAAGCATGTGCATAATCAGTTCATTTTGTGTGGTCTGGGCTATAAAAATGCCCCCTCTGTTCTTTCCATATGAAAAACGTGGTTTTAATTTGGGGGAACTTATATAATTTTCTGTGCTTTCTTTTGTATCCCAGATTAAAAACAAATGCTCCTTTCCCCTAACTTTGCATGTTCCAATTACAGAGTTGTGAAAATAAGTCATCCTTCAGCTTTTGTTACTTTAGAACAGCTATCAGTGATGTCAGAGTCAATACTAAAAGCATTAAGAATGCTGGCAGAATGTAATGCAGCTGCAATCCAACATGATGTTGGAAATGGGGTTGAGAGCATAAAGGCTTTCCATATTCCCAGGGCGCACAACTGCTCGCGGCCTTGGCTTTGATCTCTTCAAAGGCTGCTGCCTCCTCCTAGATGGAGAGACTTGGCTGCCACTCGCTCGCATTGAAAAAAGGCAGAGGTCTCTATTCAGGCAGAAATCAATCACTGTGCAGAAACAATTATGTGTAATTCAACCATCATGAAAACAGGGTGAGATTATGGGTTTGTTACCTGAGTGACTGCATGGAGATGGGGAGCAGCGGACACGAGAGTCCTGCTGACATGCCACATCTTGATGACAATTATAGACCCATGAATGATGTGGCAGGCGGGGGCGGCAAGATGACAAATGCTGGTCACGCTGTCCAGCAGAGCAGAAAATGAGGTTACAATTGGGAGATAATGTTTGCATATGTAACCATATTTCAGCAAGCTGGGCAACTCCACGGACTAGCCCAGACGGGGGATCGTAAACAAAGTTGGGGTGTGCTGTGGCCATCAGCTTCCCGGGATACACAAACGTGTGTGTGTGTGTGTGTGTGTGTGAGAAACCCGTGTGTCGTGTCCTAAGCGCCGCTCGTTTCAAACAGCCCGGCAGCATCTTTTGAGAGGGGAGCGAAGAACTGCCCGGGAAACGCCGAAGCCTCCTGAGCTCGTAAGCAAAGGGAAGAAAACCCACATTCTTCTCCATCCCTCTTTGTCTCCGGACAGGGTGGTGTTAGCACGGCAGCGAGAGCTGGCTGTGTACGAACAGCACGGAGGAGCACGTCTCCCGTCTCCCAGCGGGGATCTGGGCTGGCCTCATGGCAGTGCATCCCCGAGCGAGAGCGCTTTCAGATTTGCACGGTAACGTTGTGGCTGCGGTAGGCTGCTGGTAGTGTGACGCGACGCTCAAAATACCTTCTGGTGTATAATGGCCCTTCTGTAATTAGGAACTTCTTTCCATTTCCTTAATTTCTCTTTCCCTGAGCGGTGAGCGATAGCTGGCTGACTGTAAAAAAAGGAGACCCAGCATGGGTAGTATCTGTCAGGAGAATATTTATTTAAAGTATTATTGCCTATAAAGTCTTAAAATAGTTTTCCTCCCGAAAAGACAAAATAAAACACAGATGACTGATTATAAAATGGTATCCCCGCTCCGTTTCGTACGCAGGATGAGCTTTACCTTTTATACTGCTCAGGCTTAGACATCAGAGGCGCAAGAAGCTGCTTTGAGTTACAGATCTTCAAACAATAAGTCAAAACAAAAAAATCAATCCCTCCAGTCCCTGGGTGCAGTTAGCTAAAGATAAAAGAGAAAAATAAAGTTATGCTAAAGCAGATAGAGGAAAGGAGCAGATATGCCAAGGAAACACAGAGGACAAGTGCAGAGTTGAAGTGGGCCTAGTGTGAGCCAACATCAATGAATTTTTATCTTATCAAAAAGTTTTAGGGTTGCCAATTCTTTTCAAACTGGATTCACTCTGCTCCGGGGCTGCCTGAAGCGTCGTCTTCAATAAAAGTTGCTTCTCTCCACCCTCCACATACCTCCCTCTCACTCGTAAGTGCAGTCACACACAGGGATTAAGCTGCACCTCACTCGAGGTTTGGAACCTCGCTGCAAACTTGGGCAGTGAATCACGGGCTCCTGTAATCCCCTGCTATTACAAATAGGAACTGAGGTTTCTTTTTAAGAATTTGGTGAAAGATGTATAATATCCAAAAAAACCCCTAAAACCGTTTCCATCTGGGGTATTTCCCCCTTTTCCTCTGCCTCCTAATAAATCTAAATTGCAGAGGAGTTCTTATAACTTAATTTCTTTTAAATTGAACTTTTAAAACCATTTTCATAGCTGTTTTAGGAGATGTTAGTGCGGGTTGACGGTCTGGATTGAAGCGAGCACGTGGCTTAAGCCTTAACCTGTGAAGAAGGGAGCGCTGTGTCCCAAAGTCGTGATATGCAAAGCTAAACCCTTCTCTGTGCCTCTCCAGACCGAGAGTGTAGTCAAAGCAAAAAGGCTTCCTTTGGAAAGAGGTCTGTTGGCTTTGACCTCCTGTTTCTGTCACGTCTTTAAAGGTGTTTGTGATAGGGTCAGTGAGTAATAGATACGGGTTCTACATCGGGTAGAAAAAATACCTGGGACCTGCTAATATTTGGAGTCTTTGGGAAGTCTAGTTGACACGCAACCTCAGCCCAGCCGTTGTTGTCTCGGGGCCTGTTTCCCATCTGCAGTGTGGTGTAATATCCATTGCACAGATGGGACAGCAGAGCACAAGAGCAAGAATGAGGGATTCAAGTTGCAGATGCAAGTAGGCTGAGGCAAGGGACTCGCTTTTCACTGAGAATTTGAGGAGATGGTCTCAAGTAGGTGTGCTGTAACCCAGGGCTGGCTCTTCTACCTCAGGCTGCTGAACTGCTTGGAGAAGCACATCAGTCAGGCTTCTCCATGTAAAAAGTTGCATCAGCTGCTACAGAGGTGTTTATGAAATGACAAACACCTCGGAAAAAAGCTGAGTAAGTATATGGGATGTCGTACTCATACTTTACCATGAGATCTGGCACGGGAGATGTGGCCCACAATGTGAAAACATGAGATCTCCAGCCTCTTGTTTCACAAAGGCAGAAGTTAGTGAAGGTCCCTCAGCTTAGGAAGAATGTAGAAAGCAGCCAGTTACTGCCTCAGAAAACACTGAAAACCTGCAGGTGGATCCTTATTGCCATTCTCCTCTGGGTAGATTGCATCTTAAAGATAGTATTTTTTAATTGCTTTAATGATTCTTCTTACGGTTATGTTCTTTGAAGTGAAGAGCAGCATGGCATGATACCTCACACCAGGAGTGGCTGCACGAGGGGCTGAGCTGAAGCTGGAGGCTGCCTGGCTGTAGCTGGGTGTTCTAGAGCCGCTTTGGTCCTTCACTGGTTTCACTCCCTTCCAGTCCCAGCTGTAGGTGAAGTCCAGTCAGCAGCGATTGTCAGTCTCTCAAAAGAAACATCTTACGTTTTGCAGAGGCAAAAAAAAAATGGATCCAGGGCTTGGTACTCGAAATCCTGGGTGTGGGACGTGCTTTTAGTGGCTTTGCAAAAGTCAGTGAGACAGTAGTCCCTGGGACTGCTAAGAGTTCTTCAAGGTAACACATGGTGCCCAGGGGAGCCTTGTGCTGTGCAGGATCTTGTCTGTGCCCTTCCTGAAGGATGCTCAGCACGTTGATTTGCATCAGGATGAACTAGGAGAACTGTAGGGCTCAAACAGCCCAATCTGAAACGCAAAGTGCCTTAACTGAATTTACGGGGTGGGGGGGGGTTGGTTTTCCTTGTGTTTGTTTGAGTTGAGCTGCAGTGCTGTGCCTGGCCTCCCTGCCCCCTGCAAGCCTGCACCTCATCGCTTTGAGAAGGACTGGCTGTCTCCCTTTCCCTTTTCAAATACGTTGATTAAAGTATCGGAGATAAAGGTGTTGACTGGGCCTGGTTCCTCTCAGTGTGGGGCTTTTCTTCCTTTGTCTTTTTTGATCCAGCCTGGCAGAGCATCCCAGCAATAGCAGCTAATTGATTTAGCCTGTGTCAGCCCACTGCAGCACAGTCTCGGTTACTGCAGCGTCTCGCTGGGATGGAGCAGGGGCTAAGGCAGAGCGAGGGTGTGGGATGGGGGTGCCGCTATCCTGGTGCAGCACCTGGAGAGCTGGGATGACGGGGCAGGCAGGATTTCTCAAATGTGCCCTACTTAGCTTCTGAGTAAACACCAATTTATGGCTTCTGAGCAGGGAGGGAGGGATCCAGTAATGCCGGGATAACTTCCTTGCCAGCAGCACTCCTTGTTCAGAGCTGTCTAATTGGGACAGTCAGGTTTTGGCCATCGGCTTGTAAAGAGAGCAGACAACTCAAAGGGGCCAAGTGGTTTTGTAGACACCAGTGGTACCTAGCTGGAGCCTCTCTGAGACAGATTTCCCAGCTGGGTCCTCCTGCAGGTAGCACAGGCTGTGGGGGCTGCTCGTTGGCATGAGCAGGCGCTTCTGGTAGAGCCCTCTAGTTACAGAAGTGGGAGCATCAATGGCACAAGGGGAAAGGGTCAGAAACATGAAGGCAGCTGTGGCTGTGGGAGCGACCCACCCTGACATCCCGGTGGGCATGTTTCTGCCCTGAGGTTGCTCCATCAGCAAGGAGTCCTCTGTTGATGCTCCAGCTCAACTTCCATCCCACTGGAGCTGAGTCTTAAATACGAGGCAGGTTTTTGCAGAGCATGTATTATGGAAATCAGACCAGTCATAACTTGACTGCTCTAAGGTAATGCGTGTCTCTTTAGAAGAGTGGCGGCTTCGTTTTTGTTGGCTGGAGGCAGAGACAAATTTGTGTGCACAAGGCAGTGGCCTTTGTGGGGCGGCTGGTGGCCAAGCTGTGCCATTCCTACCCCTCAGGGCACATGGGCTGTCCTGGGACAGCGCATCCTCTGCTCTGGCAGGGTTTCCCGCTCCTCCCAGCTTGCCCCGCAGCCCCTGCCCTGTGAGTGTGGCAGGCGTTGTGGAAATTAGGAGGTTGCCTTCGCTGCAATTAGGAGGTTGCCGGGGCAGCCACGCAGCTGCTAATTTGCATGTCTGCCTACGTCGGGCAACTTTGATGTCACTCTGCTTTCCCTGCTAGGGCCACCAGTGTGTCGTTGTCTCCCACGAGCTCCTTCCCATGCCCCAGTGAGGGTTGGCCAGCACACGTGGGACACCACTTCTGCCTATGGAGACCCCAACGGTGGGTCAGGCTCAATGAGGTGGCTCAGTGGGTTGGTAACCTGCGACTGCCTTGCAGGGTTTGGCTTTTCCCCATGGGGAGCACAGCTTCAGCAGCAGCGCTTGCACAGGGTCTCCCAAAAGATGAGGCCTGAGTCTTGTTGTTCAAAACTTCATTTTTTACATTTCCTGCCCTTTCTAACAAACCTGATGCATCAGCCATTCATGTTGCCTCCTCTTCCAGAGGAGCATCGACGTGGTGGGAGGAAGGCTGCCTCCCGCTCTCCCATGGCAGCCTCATCAGCTGGACCTGGAGAAGTACTGAATTAGCTGTATTATGCTGCTGATTTGAAGTCATTACTGGTGTAAGCCGATGCAGTTCCATTATTGTTGATGGGATTGGGACTCTCCATGTCACAGGTGAATTGGACTAAATTAGCCAAAGCCATGGTCTTAATTAGAAGCTCGGCTTTCTGTGGCTTCTCCTGGGTGCCTCAGGTGGGACACCCCCTGCCTGGCTTCACAAACCCACAGGGCTCTATGTCACTGGGGGAAAGTTTGTCCCACGCAGCATCCCCAGGGAGCGCACAGCACGTTCTCCTCATGCTGCGCACCCCCTCACCTTGGCTCTGTGGGAGAAGAAATCTATCACCAAATGCTGGCAGTGCCAACCTGCCCCTTTGGGGTTGCTGGTGAGGAGCCCAGTGCCTGTGCCACATCGGTTCCAGATCTGTCCTTGTAGGCTTAGCAGTGTGGCCAGTGCATGGGTGTTATGTTCTTTACTTCAGAGATGGTTAGTCAGGGGTTGTAGCAGATGATTGGCTTGACAAGCTGTACAAGACCTTTTGTGCTTTCACTAGCCCACAAATTTTCAGTGGCCTTTACTAAACATTACTTCCTATAGCCCTGCTTCGCTCTTCTGAACACCTGAATGAAGCAGTGTGACAGTAAGTGCTTTATGAAGAACATGGTGCTCGTTACAACACTTGAACAGGTAGAAAAAACAAGGCACAGGGAAGGGAGCATCAGCATCTGCTCTTGAGACAGGGCAGTGGTCTGGCCGAGCTCCTGCCTCCCACTGGCCTGCTCTGGAGCAGTGATGCTACCCAGTGGGCTTGCAGATAGTCTTCTGCAGCCTATCTGTGCTTGTCCATACAAAAATGCATCTCTTATGAGAGACACTCATGCTGCATTCCAGCACATGCTGCTGCAGTGGGGCTGGCACGTGGGACAGTCCCAAGGGCACGCTCGGCTGCCTTGTCCCTGCTGCTGGAGGGGACGATGGCTCTTCCGAAAGCTGCATCCTCCCGCTAAATATAGTGTCAGCGGGGCTCTATTTTTAGCATGCGTTTGAAGTGTGCTTTGCAGCAGGAGCCCTCCAGGATTTCAGCAGCAGACCCCACAGCTGGGCTTCCCAGGGGTCTGTATCGTTTCCTGGTGAGGGGATGGAGAGCTTACCTGGCCCTCTGCGGGTATCCTGTGTGCCAGGCATTCACCCTGCTGGCTGCAGTAAAGCAGGCACTGCAGCAGCTCATCAAGAGCTCCTTCCTCTACCCTCCCACTGGGAGCTTTTCACTCTTTGTCTCCCCTCCAAAAGCTGGTAGGAGCGTAGCCATTTGGAGACCTCCTTGCTCAGGTGTGGCCGCAGCTGGCCAGCCTGCTGTGGGCTTAGGAGGGACTGAGCCATAAACGTGGGCGAAGGTTGGTTAAACTCGCAACCTCAAGTAAACTCCTCTCAGACCACTTCCCCCACTCAAGTTAGGATTTGGTACCACTGCACCAGTTGTGTGTGTAGCTGTGGACTGGCGCTGCCTCTCAACTCCGAGGACTGGGTGAGAAGGGGAAGATTTGGGCAACAGGGGAATGCTCAGTGTGTTGTGGTGGCTCAGGCTTGTTGCACAGGACTGAACTGTTTTGAGCTTTAGATGGTTACTCACCTGGTTGTACCAGCTTTCCTTGGACCAAGTTGGAGTTTGCACCCACCAGTAACCTGGGGGAGACCATCCCTCCCTGCTGTACAGCTGTTTGGGAAGACTTGCTCTTTCTGGTAGCCACCAGGAAGGACCCTGCAGGTCCCTAAGGAGTGTCTGTGTGCAAGATAATGATTGGAGACCGCATGCTTAAAGCCCCTGTACCTGTGATCTACGAAACGCAGCTGTAGCTGCACATGGCTGGCAAGCACTGTCCTGCATGTGGCCCGTGCCTGGGAGAAGGAGAGGAGGGAAAGGTGCTGCTATTTTTGTTTCAGCAGTGGTTTAGGGTAGTTGGTTGGTTGCCTAGATATCTTACGGTGGGTGGCATTCACATCAGACGCTGCCCCACACCCCAAAAAACAGAAAACAAACAGAAGCTGAGATAAGTGGTACTTTAAGGAGGATCAAAAACTCATCTACGTGTTTCTTCTTCTCGGGGGAACCTATGGTCCTGCTGGCAGATCAAATGCAGGTTTATGTATGTGTACACACGGCTCTTGGCGGGCCCCGTTGCTCCCCTCTAGCAGCAGCATTAGTGCGGTGTCTGGTAAGGGTCACCCCGCCAGCACACGAAATCCTCTCTGAAAAGGTTATTTCTTGTCCCGTTGTAGATGGCCGACCATTGCCTCACAGCATTGCTGGGACAGAGCAGCATGTGGTCGGGCACAGGCTGCTTTTCAGGCGGTAGTTGCACAAACCACAGTCCTGTTACTTTACCTCCCTAGCAAACCTGTGGCGCTGCACGTCATCACTTTCAAAGCCTACTGTGTTCTCGTTTAAGTTTGGCTTTACCAGAGCAGCCTTTGCCCGTGCTCAGCATACCACGTCCCTATCTGTGTATTTCCACCCCGTTACCTCAGATGGGTTGAAACCCGATGGCTGAAGGAAAAGCTGAGCTTTGCTGAGCTGCGTTTTCTCGCCGAAGGTTTACGTGCGTCTTCATTCTACATGCATAACTGGCATGTGTAGGGGATACTCTCTGCTGCTATTGCTGTGCAAGAAGTCAGCCTCTAAACTTAGCTCTCATCCAAGCCACCTTCCCTCGAAGATGCACGGCTCTCCTTGTCACTGTCATCCCTAATGCACGGGTGGGTTTTACTTCATTCACATCAGAGACCCTCTTTCTGCACTCTTGAGCAGATCTGCTTGAGTTTCACCCTCTTGGGTCTTGGTGTGGTGGCCATCCTGCTACAGCGTGCGAGTGGCACCAGGCTGTGCCCTGCGTGGGCAGCTGGGCTGGTGGATGCCACCGGCATGGGTGGCTGCGGGAGGTGCCACTGGTACTTAGGAGGGCACAAAGCTGACGCTCCTCTGCTCTAAGCAAAATCCTGTGCCAGCTTGGTAGTGGGAAGAGATTAATGACTGCCTTGGAAGCCAGTTTTCCAGCATACTGGCCAGAGGGCAAGCATCATGATAGTTGCAGCAGCTGGTTTGGAGAGGAGGGAAATAAGGGGAAGATGAAATTGCACGCCCAGAATGCCAGGGTAGCCTGTGTCCATGCTTTGATGTCTTCTCCCTCCACACCCTCCTGTGGGTTAAAAATGAAACTAGACTGCATTTATAATGGGTGTGTGAATATCTGTATTTAGCTCCAGCAAGCAAGCTCCTGGACCGGATCCTCCGATGTGGAGAGATAGAGTTCAGCCAAGTGCGGGAACGGTGGCTTTCTGAGCCCCGGCTGTGGGGACAGACGGACACAGGCAGAGGTCGTCTCAGCAGTTCAGGCATCATAGCCTAACAGACTCTGACACACGTGTACACGCTGGGTTATGAAAGGGGATAAAGGGAGATTAAATATCCTTTTATTCCTCCTTAATGGTCCTGAACTGTGTAGGTTGAGGTGTGGGTTCCCCCTGCCCCCCATGACCACCACTTTGGGGTTAGGGCGGTGTGGACACGGCCCCGCTTGTGCCTGTGGCAAGTTCACTGGCAAAGAAGCAAACAAAGCTGCAGACCAGTCTCGAAATCTCTGAAACCACTGTGTGCAGCCCGAGAAGCGGGAGCGGGCAAGCTCCCCACAGTGCCCATTGGAGGGGGGTCTGTCCTTGCAGCCCTGGGAAGAGCAGAGCAAAAGGGAGGGCTCCTCCAGAGCAGCGGGGGGGGGTGTGTGTGTGTGTGTGAGGGCAGGTAGCTCCGTGGAGCTCAGTCTTCCCCCTGTTACTATGCAGCAGCGCTGCTGCATCCACTTGTGCGCTGCGCTCTTTAATCACCAACCCTCCCCGCTTGGCCTCCAGGCCTCGAAATTCCACAAAACCCAATTAACAGAGATGAGAGAGCTCCAGCATGTATACAAATGAAATTTCAGAATGCAGAAAAAGAGACTCTTAATACCATAAAGCCTGCCCTAAAGTAAAATTTGCATCTGAAATCTACATAGTTAACCCCGTGAGGAAGACAGCATAGCTGAGCACAACTTTTGTACCCCAGAGGGGCAACTTATCCAGGTCTGCTCCATTTGGCACCAGCCTGCCTGCAGCTGAGGAGGGCTGCCGAGCACCTACAACCTGCAGAAAGCACCAAGGAGCTGTAGCTCCAACTTTGGAGATTGTACTGCAGCATTTGGCGGTTGTACTGCAGCAAAAAACCCGACCCCTGCCTGAGAAGAGCTGGAGAACTTCTCTAGGTAGCTGACAAAAAGCAGCCTGGGTGGACGCGGTGCTGCGCAGACTCATTAACAGGAGTGTTCGAGACTGATCTAATTATCACTTACAGATTCAGCATATTCAATCCTGGGCCCCGGGTGTTTCACGCTTTGCTCACCTGGTGCTACTGGTTAAAATTGCTCATCATGAACTGTCCTGGGAAAGACAACACCAGCACCACCCCCTATCCCATCCCATCCCATCCCATCCCAACACCCCCTTTAAAATATTTACAAGCAAACAAAAACCCCCTCAGCAAATCCAGCCCTTTCTAATGGGTCCAGTGTTCAGAGGGGAAGTAGAGATAAAGCTTTACTCCACCTCTGTGCTTTTATCTGTATCTTTTGCTATCTTGTTTGTGTGAGATTGAAAATTTAGCCTCCTGTTACCCCACTTACAGCTTAATCTTGGGCTAATTGGAGGCAGCAGTTGTGCTGCTCTGTTCTCCGAGTCCCTGTACGTGCACCTTCTAGATGAGCTGTACACGAGGACACTCTTCAATTAAGAGAAATTAAACAAGAGCTAAAAACTCTCACCTGACTGCTTTGTGTGATTCCCCAGGCTGACAGGGCTCGGCTTTAAAGTGGACGGTATCTGGGGGTGGTTCTGGAGGGACTGGGCAGTGTGCTGGGAGCACAGGTAAGTATTTCCCCGCAAAAACTCGAGGCCTCAAAGCTGCTTTTTTTATTACCTCCGGATTCTGCAAAGGGCTGGTTATCTCACGCTGCGAGCCAGCATGATCAAAGCCCCAGGAAAGGTCAGGCATTCCTCCAGGAGCGACTGTCGGCAGCGCTCCTCCATCCAGCCCACAGCCCCGGCTGCGGCACTGTGCCGAAATCCTTCATCTCGTTAACGACTAAACCCATAGATTAGCCAGCCTGGCCTTAGCTTGATGTCGAGAGCCTCTAACACCTGGCCTGGGTTTTCTGAAGAGGAAAGGTGTTGTGTTGTTGGTTTGTGTGTTTTTTTAAAACAATATAAAAATGTGGGGGAGGCAGCATTTCCTTCCTCTGAATTCGCTTGAAAGAGCTCAGTGCGGGGCTGTGCTCCACTCCTGCCTCTGCCCTGAAAGAGCTTATCTCCTCACCTTCTCAGCCCCTAGTTCTGTGCACGGGATTCAGATGGTGATTTCCGAACTATTGGGTGTGTGAGGAGTTATCCACAACATCTTCCAGCAGGAGGATGTTGTCTTCTCGATGGTTTGACAGGCTGGAGTTCAGTTTCTCAGCTTGAGCACGCTCTCTTCTACAGGGAACTTGTGGGGAGATGTATGGAGGATGAACAGAAATAGAAGATGATTGAGATGAGCAGACTTGTTAGATGTTGTAGTTCTGCACTGGTGCTGGTTCTGTGGGCTCCATCCCTTCAGTTGGGTTGGCAGGGGGTTCACTACCAATGGCTGGGGCTGGGGGCTGGCTGTCCTGAGCTTCACAGAACATTAGGGATTGGAAGGGACCTCGAAAGATCATCTAGTCCAATCCCACTGCCACAGCAGGATCACCTAGACCAAGTCAC
>JAOXOE010087957.1:0-26352 GCA_028565055.1 Phoeniculus purpureus
TCCACCACTGCCCTGGGCAGTCCAGTCCAGGCTCTGATTACCCTTTCCATGAGGAAGGGCTTCCTGACATCCAACCTGACCCTCCCTTGGCAGCTTCAGGCCCTGCCCTCTTGTCCTGGTGCTGGTTGCCTGGGAGAAGAGCCCGACACCCACCTGACTACAATCTCCCTTCAGGGAGTTGGAGAGAGGAAGAAGGTCCTCCCTGAGTCTCCTCTTCTCCAGGCTAAACACATCCAGCTTTCTCAGCCTCTCTTCATCAGACTTCCCCTCCAGTCCCTTCTCCAGCCTCATTACTCCTCTGGACGTGCTCCAGCACCTCAATATGAGGTACCTAGTACCAAGTCCAAGCTGCTTATGCTGGCTCCTACACCCAGGAGAGGGAATCATCTCAGACTGGACACTCAGGGTGGGATTTAGCTCCAGGTTAAGTAGCAGCGTTTTGGTGTTAGATGGAGCTATGTCTGTGTGCCAACAGTGGAAGGTGTTAGGAGAAGAAACAGAGATGTGGCCCTTGGAGCCAAGAGGCTGATGGAGCTGATTTCTTACAAGTGTCTGCTGTAAGATGACCTGAACAGCCTCCAGCTTCCACCATTGGGCTCAAACTTCATGAAATATGTTGGCAATTTAGACACCAGCAGGCAAGTAGACACCTAAATGTAAGCATCCTAATGGGGAGTTGAGTCCCATATTTAATTTATAAGGAGAGGTCAGAGTGAGCGAGACCTCATTAATCATTCATATGAATAACAATGAGCCAGGAGTGGTGGTTTATTAATTTATCCTTGTTGGATGACTATCTAGATGAACCTTCTGCCTTATTTAAAACCCAGTCAAACTGAGTCAAAGCTAACACAGCAGCTTCCTTTATCCAGCTGGATGAAAACAATAGTCTTTTACCTCCGTGAGCACTTAAATACACTCAGGATTATTATTTTTTATGTCTGAGTAAAGCAGAAGGCACATAAAGTAATATATGAAATACAGCAAGGTATATCTGGAGGGAGGCGGTATGGACATCAAGCATAGCAAACCTGATATAAAATATAATGAAAGAATAAAGCAGCTAACAGGGCAGATATAAATCCTGCAGCAATGGATAAAGGATGTCACATCATGGTGATAAAAACGTAGTAAATGGCAAAACACACATCAGCACAGACATAAAGCATAATGAGCTGATGGATGAACGTCACGTTAATGAATAGATTGCTTCTGTCACTTGGAATAAGCAAACCCATCGTTTTGGCTCCTGAGCCCTTGGAGAGCTCTTGGCTCCACAGGACTGTGGGGAGGGTTTTCTAGTTTTCTCAGAAACTAATAATACCTGACACTTGCAAATACCTTTCTCTGAATGTTATCATCAGGTATAAAATCCCTTCAGGATGAAACCCTTTGTTGCTGGGTTTAGTGAGGTCTGTAAGAAACAGACGTGGGCTGGAGACATAGGGAAAGACTCCAGGAGGACCTTACAGCAACTCTCCAATCCCTGAAAGGGGTCTGTCAGAAGGCTGGGGAAGACTGTTCTTAAGGGCAGGAAACAACAGGACAAAGGGTCATGGTTTGGAGTTGGAAAAGGGCAGCCTGAGGCTGGACAGCAGGAGAAAGTTGTTGAATCTGAGAGTGGGGGATTCCTGGAATAGGTTGGCCAGAGAGAGGGTGGAGGCTCCATCTCTTGAGCCATTCAAAGTCAGGCTGGTTGGGTTTTGGGCAATCTTGTCTGGTGAGTGATGGCCCTACTTGGTGTAGGGCAGTTGGACTTGCCCTTTGGTGGTCCCTTCCAACCCAACACAGTCTATTATTCTATGACAGAACACCAAACCCAGCTTTGCTACTGGAATAACCCCATCCACCACCAGTTCTCCGTGGTACTCATTTGCACAGATAGGGGTTCCCCAAATACCTCTGAGGAAATACCTGCTCAACAGAACGCAGGTA
Source organism: Phoeniculus purpureus (assembly GCA_028565055.1). NCBI lineage: Eukaryota > Metazoa > Chordata > Aves > Bucerotiformes > Phoeniculidae > Phoeniculus > Phoeniculus purpureus. Next base: position 1,936 of record JAOXOE010087957.1, read on the forward strand.
GAAAAGCACAGATGGGCTAATGCTTTCTGGGCTGCTGTTTTCACCTTTGTTAAAGCCATAATTAATAGTATTTAACCAAGTCATGGTAAGATAATTCACATGTTGTGTTGTAACTGGTTTGGAATGCAAGGTTTTAACTTTCCAGCACTCTTCAAGGACAAGAGGGAAGAGAGGAACCCAACTAATTTCCTCTAGAATGCAGGAAACACCTCCCTGCATGACAAAGTTCACCTGAACAGACTCAGGCACTGGCTTGTAGAACTCACCGATTGCAGAGTACTGTTGCCAGTGAGCACCCTCCACCCCAACCCAAGGCAGGACCCCATGACAGACCAATGTCACAGTTCACAATCAGGTGCAAATTCTCATGATCCCTGACTTGTAGAGGAAGCCCCACGTGCTGTCCCAACCTCCGGTGCTTGTATCTGTGATCTGGAGGGACACAGTCACTATCCAGTCACTGCACAGCTCCTCATTCGGCTGCGTCCTTTACCAGCTGCATCTTTATAAACCTCCTGCAAATGGATTTGAAAGGGAAGTGCATTCGGTTTAATTAGCAGACCCTACAAGCAGAAGCCATTTGTCAGCCACTTAACCAAACTCTCCCTTTTCCCTGGCAGCAGCAGAAGCCTTGAGCCCAACTGGTTTGCAACAGGAATTTGCGGTAGCAGACCCGATGCCAGGCTCTGCTGGAGATTTATTGCTCTGCTGGCATGCAGCACTGCTCTCATTAAGGCTCTCACATTGTTGTTTGGCTGCTTCTAAAGTGCAAATACATGAAGCAATGTTTTGGAGGAAGCCAATTAGGAAGGACAGAAGAAATATTTCCCACTGGCTGGGGCCAGACTCAGGACTAAGCAGGATCAGGCAGCATGGAAACTGGGAGCCCGTTACAAGGACGGTGTTAGAGGCTTGTGTGAAGGAAGCTTAAGTACAAGTCAGCTCTGTTGTAGGCTGCTTGTTTCTCTGGGAAAAGCTTCCTAATTTCCTTGTACTGTGTTTCCTCATCTGTGAAGGCAGCACAGGCTTTTTAGACTAAAAGCTTTGTCTTCCTAACCTGACCCCCTGCTTTCAGGATTCTCAGTTCATCCGTAATTGTCCTTATACAGAACCGTGAGTGCCTGGAATGGTGTCTGAGCAAGGCTTGCAGATTTAGACAGGGAGCACACGGCTGCGTTGATGCTCTCTAAGCAATGCAGGGCATCGGCAGCTCTAATTAGTCTCAGTGGCTCTTCTACACCCTGTTTTGACTCTGCTTCCATCAGACGGCAACACACCCTGACCCGGGAAGTTCTTCACTGCTGTGGGAGCAGAGGAGAGGGCACATGACTCACTTTGGCCTCGTCTCATGCTCTCTCTGCAGGAGATGCCATGATGGGAGAGTCTTTCTGATGGCAGTGGGTTGTGGATTAAGACAAAGGATCTTACAGGGATCTTCCAATCCCTGAAAGGGGCTGTCAGAAGGCTGGGGAAGACTGTTCACAAGTGCAGGGAATGATAGGGTGAGGGGTCATGGTTTGGGCTGGAAAAGGGCAGAGCGAGGCTGGACAAGAGGAAAACATTGAATCTGAGGATGGGGGATCCCTGGAACAGGCTGCCCAGAGAGGTGGTGGAGGCCCCATCCCTGGAGCCCTTCAAGGTCAGGTTGGCTGAGGCTCTGGGCAACCTGGTCTGGTTGGAGATGGCTCTGCTTGGTGTAGGGGGTTTGGACTAAATGACCTTTGTAGGTCCCTCCCAACCCAACACATTCTGTGATTCTATGGCTTGGTGTAGGGCGGTTGGACTGGATGACCTTTGGAGGTCCCTTCCAGCCCAACACATTCTGTGATTGTATGATACTATGTCTGAGACACCCTCAAACCAGAGATCCCAGCTGGGACTGCTTCCAGGAAGGAGTCAGGAGGAAAACTGTGCAAAGTGTCTAAAATGTGTGTCCACAACCCATGACAAACACAAGGCTGTGTTCCGGAGAGCAGACTGACTTCCTACGACACTGATCTTTCAGCAAGGGTCTGGGTGTCTGAAGAGGCTGCTCTGCAGACCACTGAAAGGAGCCACTCAGGATGATGCTGGAAGCCAAACATGCAGTGGCATTCAGGACTATCTGAAGCCAATGGCCCAGCCTGGGCCACACTTTGTATTTGTTTTTACGTGTTGTGAGCTAAGTTTGGGTACGGTATGCTCCAACACACAAGCAAGCCTCTGTCTGCCTCCAGAAGGAGAGGGGGGATTGAGAAGAGAACGTACACTTCTCAGCTGAGCCAAGCTCAGATTATGAACCAGCTTTTCATAGTAGCAGGAAATACTTGATCCTCCTGCACCTTCATTCAGCAGGGCCCACAAAATGGCTTTGAGGGGAGGCAACCCCCAAAGAAAATATGTTTCATGTGGAGACGGTAAAGCAAAGCTTGTGCTTGCGACTGGTTTGTAAATGAAGGATGCTCGAAGAGATTCATTTTTAAAACCCAAGATTATTTTTAACCCTATTTCCCCAAGGCTGCTCTGCACATTATTGAGGTTTGCGTGGCCCCAGGAGAGCTGATAGATGCAGAGCCTGATGCTTCTGTCACCTTCAGTCCTTATCTATGGCTCTGAGTCTGCCCTGCGCGTGAATAGATTTTGCTTTCATATTGTACTGTGGAGCCTCTGGTGAATCTTGCCAACTGGATTAATTTTTTTAGTAGTAGTTTGGGGCTATGCTGAAAAGTGTGCTGAAGCAGTTTCCTTTCCATCTCGAGAAGCACACACTGCAATGGTGACAGCCAGTGCTGACATCAGAATTTTACCACTTACTAGTCACAAGTTCCTGTGCGACTTGGTCTAGGTGATCCTGCTGTGGCAGGGGGTATGGAATGGATGATCTTTAGAGGTACCATCCAATGCCTAATGATTGTACAATTCTGTGAACATTAGGGCCCTCAAAAGATCATCCAGTCCAGCAGGGCACTGATTTCCTCCAGGTTAATAAACCCCAATCAACAGTGCTGAGATCATGAAGTGTTTCCAGAAGACGTGACTGTTGTTCTGCTTTGTTCAATAAAACCCCAAACCCACAATCCTGCAGCAATGATGCTTGAGGCATGGGAAGATGAAATCTCTCAGTGGTTGAAGAGCTTTGAAAGTGTTTCCCATCGCATTTGAAGTAAGTTCAATAGAAACTTGACAACGTGACCTGACAACAAGTTGGAGATCACATTTTGGCGGCATCAGCCCAAAGCCTTCAGTGCCGTGATGATGTGTGAAATCTGCCTCTGTAAATGAACAGAAGTCTTCTAGAAGGAGCATTTCCCAGCTGCTGCCCTGGGTTTGGCTTTCATGCGAAGGCAGGAAGCTGCAGGAGGTCTCTGGTAACAGCAGACCAACAGCTACTTTCTGTAGAAGCTCCTTGGTCCCCCAACCTAAAAACAGGCAGAATCTGTAAAAACCCATAGTGGGGAGGAGTGAGAGCAAACACACTGCAGACTCACGCTGCAGACAGAATGTGTCCTGACAGCTGGGACTGTCCAGAGCCAGGCAGGGACCGAGAGGATTGTAGAACTACAACAGCAATTCCACCTCTTGCCAACACTGTAATTTCAGCTTCTATAAATCTGAGGTATCCCTCGCAATGGAGTCTCTCCTCGTAAACTGAGCAGCGTGTGGATTCACAGGGACCAGCTCTCTTTGTGGCCACGAACACATTTCCACACGTACTTCTGTGTTATCTCTCTCTTGCTCAGGAAAGGGATAACGATGCCTCCTCCCACCTTCTGGGCCCACTGAGGCTCCTGGGTGGAAAAGTTGTGCAGGAGGGAAGGAGATCTCTAGTCTCGGTGACGAGCATCTCTATGGGCTCAGCTCTATGGGCTCAGCTCTATGGGCTCAGCTGGGGTTGCAAGGAAATTGTCCACTCGGACTGCAATAAAACAGAACGAACTGTCCATGCAGCCCCCAAATGGGTCACCCTGAGATGAGTTTAAAATGACTCTGCTCTTTTTTGCGTTTGAGCATTTCTCTAGAGCTGGTGGATGGTGGAGATCACAAGTTGCCCAGGGCAGTGTAAGCTGTGACGCAGAGCTGGTCCCCAGGGCTGCCCCGAGGCTGCTGTCAGCCTTTTGCCAACCCCAGGGCAGGAGCTGTGCTGCTGTTGTCAGGGTTTTGAAGAATATGAGCCCACCTCCTTCCCCATCGTGTTGTGAGATGGGCAAGAAGGCAGTGAAATCACCACAAGCAAAAGGGAATCCTTCCCCTTTTCTTCTTCCCTTCAGCAGTGCTTTGCTCTCATCTGTGAGCAGCTCCCACAAACACAAGAGAGAAGAGCACTGAGGCATCCTTAAAGGGGAAAAAAAGGAGGAGGGATAAAAGAAAGAACCGTGTGGCTTCAAAACCTTGGACTTCAGTCATGAACTGTCAGACGTGGTGAGATTCCAAAGAAAACCATGGGAATGTGCAACGGGACCGACCGCTCTGACCCTACCCTGCCCCGCAATGTCTTTGTGCTGCAGAGATTCCTGGCTCTGGGGGGGCATAAAGGCAGGGCCAGTGTGATTTGCGTTATAAGCTGAAGGTTATAACTCAAGTCTCAGATGCAGTGTCTCCAGGGACATTCGGCTGCTTGTGTTTCATATCAGTTCTGCCCAAAACTGCAGACTTCCTGTAAAACCTCATCAGTGTGGAACTTCCATGGCATCTGGGAAGAGCCCCTCGGCCAGACTGGAGCTCTGCGGGACATGTCCCATACTGCAGCCTCGGTACAGGCTTGGAGGGCTACAGAGCAGCCATTTCCTGGCACTGAGGTGCGGTTTGTGCAGTTGATTTCCTAAGAACAATCAAGGGAAACCTCTGCCTAAGAAGGTGATGATACCTGATGATGCCTGGCTGGGAACACTCCTGCCAGCACAGAGCAGTAACTCGGTGGGTGCATTTGGGATGCTGAAATCAGGAACCCCAGCCCTCTGCAAGCTTGTCCAAGCGCGCCCAGCTCTCCCATTCCCCTGCATCTTCCTGCTGGAGAGCTGCCACCCTGCTGTGGCATTCCAGACCTTTTTCCCAGGAAGCCAGAAGCAACGTGCTCCATGGAGGGTCCAGAGCCTGAAGTTGTGTCCCACAGGGTGGGGAAAGAGGAAGATGTGAGGAAGATAACAATTGCATAGCAGAGAGCAAAACTAACTTAGTTCAAGCAGGGGTAGGCAGCCCAATGTCCCACACAGTGGCTGTCACCAGGCTCAGATCCCTCTGTTGCTTTTTTTTCCAGGAGCTGCCTAACATAAATCGCATCAGCTGTCCCAGGAACCAGGAGCAAATATGCAGCTCTCACAGCCAACAGCCCTGACCCTTGGAGTCCCACTATCCTTCTGCTCCCAGAGCCCAAAGCTGCTCAAGCATCGGCTCCCAGGAGCACTTCCAAGGGATCGTGACTTTGCTGGCAAGGAACGAGCTGCTTCAAACTGAGCAACTTGGATGCTTCACTGCAAAAACAGCGGGTCAAGCTTAAGGTGAAATTCTTGGCCCCCTGCTTTTGTTTGTGATGATTTCTGTAAGGCAAAGCTGCACCCTGCTTCGGGTCCCTCTTCTCCCCGTACCTCTCGTTCGCTGGACACCAGCTGCCCGAAGCAGCGTTTGTGCTGACACTTCCCATCTGGGATGTACAAAGGAGTTAAAAGATCTGTTAGAAAAGCAACACAATTTTGCTTTCTTTATTATTGGGAAATCAAAGACCTCATGTGACTCTGTAGATGACTTAATACATTTATAGACCAGGAAGGAAGTGGAACTGCTCCGCTCGCTTCACTTTGCAGTGGGGCGGTTGCTGCAAATCCGATCTCATTAACTCACAGCGGTGCAGAGGGATCCGAAAATGACTGTCCAAGCGACCACTGAGCCCCCCAAATGTTGCTTCTTCAACATCAAGACAGCAACAATCGCCCTAGGGGTCTTCCACATGGTGAGTTACAGGACTGAAAGGGGGGACAGGGAGAGGGAGACGAGAAAAGAGGGGCTGAGGAGGCATCTTTGCAGAAGGCGTGAACACTGCAGATCACAAGGTTTCCTACCATTCACTTCTGTGGGCTCCCAGACCAATGATTTGTGAGGAGCAGACAAAAAAGAAGGCAGGGGGGAGCAGGAAGAATTTTCTGTTGGGTTTTTTAACCTGGATCTAGGAACTACAGCTCATGGAAGCTCACTCTGCTTCCTGCCTTTCCCTTGCAGATTAGCACAGCAGCTCTTACCAATGCACAGGGTAGCGTGGCCAGGGCTCAGCATGGTCACCTGGACCTCTTGTTAGCCAAAGGGCAGCACATTGGCAATGGAAGCAGTGGGAGAGCTGAAATTACAGGTCAGCCGGAGGCAGCAGGGACATGGGCCTTGGGCAAGCAATGGATGGGTGGGCAAAGCTGCCTCATTTCTCTCTCTCTGGCCAGTTGGACACTATGAGCAGCTTTTAGCTTCCGTTTGGATCTGTGGCTGCGTTCAGCTGCCAGGCAGCTGGTGTAACTGCTCGGGGGTGGGTGCAGATGGCATCGGGCAGAGGCAGCAGAGCCTGCAGGGTCATTCCCTCCACACAACCTCGTTGCATAGAGGTGTTTTCAGGTGGCTCTAGGTCATGGTGAGGATGTGGTTTCTCGCAAGACTGAAAATAACCCCATCTGATGCGCTTGATGTGCCCCGTCATGGGTTGGGAGCCTGTGGGGTTATAACGGTTAACGGGGGCTCTTAACCCCCAATAACACAGGCGGAGTGGAGTGAGGGGAGCTGCAGCCTGCTGGGCATGGCCACTGTGGCAGGGGACCGACGTGCCAGGGTGCCTCTGCAGCACCATCTGCTTTCCTGGGACAGCATGAGTGATCCCAGCTGCCTGAGCAAATCTTCCCTGCTCACTCACACAAAGCCAAGGCAGTGGTTAATGGGGTTGATTTTCCCCATGCTGCGGAGGATCCAGCCTGTGAAATGAAAGGCGAAGGAATCAAGAGACCAGCTGGGTTGCTTCTCTTGGGCAGGAAGATAAAGGAGAAGATGTCAGTGAACGTCAGGATTGTATAAACTTGCCAGGAGTCAGTCAGCTCTTTGCACCAGCCTGGTGCAGGGCAGGAGATGGTCCTGTGTGACCCCAGAGCAGGAGAGCAGAGAACTTGGGTCTGCACCACATCTTCCTGCAATGTAACCACCAACATCTCTGCCCTGAGAGTCGGGTACTGCGGTGGCATTTCCAAGCCACATTTGCATCCTGTGAGGACCTCAGAACCGGGACCGGTGAAGAGAATGATGCAATTTTAAAATCTTTTTATGCCTTCTGCTTTTTGAGCATCTAGATTAGAGCCTGGCAGGCTGCTCCTCTTTTGCCACAAGCTCAAAGCTTATAATCTCACGGCTTTAAAGAGACAGAAATTGCCTCATTTCTTGTGCATGACCCCAAGACACAAAAACCGAAGCCTATCAAAGCTGAGAATTCGCAGCAGAGCACAAGCAGTTTCTGACAACCAATTAAACATAGAACCATCACAGAGGAGCGGTCACGATCGGCTGAGAAATGAGACCTCAGTAGGAACTAGAGCCAAGATCTGAAGACGAGCTGGCAAAAATAAATGTCTGTGCAAAGGTGGGAAACACAAGACAGGGAAGTTGATGCCCTTCAGCCTGAAAAGGAGAAGGCTCTGGAGGGACATTCTAGCAACCTTCCATTTCCTGAAAGGGGCTCTCAGAAGGCTGGGGAAGGCTGTTCCCAAGGGTAGGGAACATAGGACAAGGGGTCATGGTTTGAATCTAGAAAAGGGCAGATTGAGGCTGGACAGCAGGACAAAGTTGCTGAATCTGAGGGTTGGGGATCCCTGGAACAGGCTGCCCAGAGTGGGGGTGGAGGCCTCATCCCTAGAGCCATTCAAGGTCAGGCTGGATGGGGCTTTGGGCAACCTGGTCTGGTGAGTGATGGCCCTGCTTGGTGTCAGCTGGTTGGACTAAAAGACCTTTGGAAGTCCCTTCCAACCAACACATCCTATGACACTATGAAAAGAGAAACTGTTTTGCAAGCTCTACTTGAAGGACAAGTCTTTTCTCCCTTGTTGCTCCCTGCAGGCACTCCACGAGACGTGAGCTATCTGTTATCAACGCAGAAGCTGAGCTCAGAAATGAATGATTTTTTTCCTAGCTGGGAGAGTGAATGATGGAAAAAGCCTCCTTTGTTTTTCTCAGAATTCAGCAAACACGTTGAACTGGGGCGCATTTTTCTCCATGATGCTTCTAAAAATAAGAGATCCCTGTTTTGCCCCAGTTGTGTGACAGAGGAGAATGAGCCATCCCCTTTCAGAGCTGATGGCTGCTGGTGCCACCATCTGAAAGACGTGGGATCTCAGAAAGGTGTTGTGGGTCTGTTGAAGAGACCAGGTTAGTTTGGAACAGAAAAGGCAGAGAAGCCTCTTCACAGAGCTCATAGAGGAGACTTTGCAGAAGGAGTTCAAAGGTCCACTAAGGCCAGGCAGGAGAAGCTGCTTTTCCTTGCAAAATGGCAAAGGCAGGAGTCACAAGACTGATGCCCTGGGTCAGCCCCACAGCCCAGCAGCCGCCCAGCCTGTCTGTGACAGCAGCCAGCAGCAGCTACTCAGAGAAGAAGATACTTGAAACAAGGCAGATACCAAGTGATCCCTGACCTGTCCATCTTCTGCAGTCAGTGCATCAGAGGCTTCTTGAGCTTGAGGTTATACAAAAACTCTCATGCTTGCTAGCTGCTGTGTTTAATAATCTCCAGCCCCGTGCTACTCACATTTCAGTAATTTATTTCCTACGTGTGACCATTTCCAGTGTCATGGGGCTCTCTATGAACAGAGGCTGTTTCATACTCAGGCTTTTTGATTGTTGTGGATGTTATCTCTCTCCTCACTGCTAGCAGGGGAGACCTAGTTCAAGCCTGAGCTATGGCTGGCACACTTGGTTGTAGTTTGTGCCATATCCTGCATAAATGAGAGGATAGGTATCTGTGACAAAACACTGAGATCCTCTGCACTGCTGACTAAAAGAGGGTGAAGGGTCAATGCTGAGCGCTGAAGCCAAGGGATGCTGCTGGCTTGGGACCAGCCCCTTCTGAATCAGACTGGTCTCAAAGGGAAGTGGCTGAAGTGGTTCAAAGCAAAGCCAGGGAGCAGTATGGGCAACCAGGGGTAGTGCTGGAGCTACCCATTGACCCCTTTATATGTGGGACAGGTATGCATCGAGTAGAATGTGACTCTGGGGCCATTTTTAGAACAGTCTGCCAGTCCTAAGCAGACTCACAGGAAAGGACTTGGCAGTCACAACTGTGCCTGATGTTTTAATGTGCCCTCACACTGCAGTCAAAGCCACCTGCAACACCCCCTTTCTGCTCTGCCAGGGCATGATTTGGCTTCACCCTGCACCTGACTGATCTCAAGCAGCATGAACTCAGCATGGGCTCTCACTGTGCCTTTGGAGCAGATGCTGCAGAGCCTCAGCTGAGCTCTTTATCTGCTCTCTCCCCCTGCTCATATTTGAAATCCCCAGCGCCACCTGGTTAGGAAACTGCTCCGTGTCTCTGAAGGACAGTCTTGTAGAGTTTGATCACCATTGCAGGGACCAGCTGGATGTGGCTAGTGGTCAGGAGGGTTTGGGGTCAACCTCTGAAACTTTGTGACTCATCATTGTGAAACCACTTGTGAAAAACCTTGACCATAAGATACACACAAGCATGATGTCCAAGATCAGTGCAGGACGTGGTGGTACTAGGAAGCATTAGCAACCGTCACGCAATTTGGTTTAGACTAAGGAGGCAGAGATTGTCTTGAAGACTGGGATGAATCCAGTAAAGGATGTGGGGAATGGGCAGGGGCAGCCTGAATCATCAACTTTTCAACCCTGCTGCTGCTGGCTTCTGACAGAGTGACCATCACGGCAATACCTGAGCCTGTATCTCCCCAGGTCCCTGTGGGTCCCACTGGTCTGTGCCTACTCAGAGGGTTTCTTTTACACAGAACATCTTGGAAAACAGTTTAATTATGGGAGAAATTTTTCTCAGTTTACTTCTTTGAGAGCTAACACAGAACAGCAACCATATTTCCCCCTACCTCTTCTCCACCTTTTTGATCGTGTAGCTGCAGCTGGGCAGAAGCAGAGAAGAAGAAAAGGGGATTTATAACTCAGCAGTGACTGGGATGATTTGCTACGTCAATACTGTTGGTTTGTATCAATATAAATTATTGCTGCGGGTCCTAGTGATGAATCACAGCGATGCTGGCTGATAGTAATGCCATCAAACACCAGCTCTCAGGCTTTGTGGTAAAGTCTTGTCCTCCTATAAATTAGATTTGTCTCACTGCTGATCTCTCCATAGACAGTTGAAATAAATCACAGGAATTCTCAAATGGGGAAGGAGGAGATGAACGAGGAGGGGACAGAGCTGTGTTTCTAGCAAAGCTTCCCTGAGTGTTGTAAGGTGACTTGCAGGTGCCTTTCAAGGAAGTCATGGAGGAATTTGTCCTTCTGCTTATCGACTCCTTCCAGGTCTCAACAGATCTCAGGATATTTGACATTAACTTCAATAAAAAGTCTGGGAAGTTACTTCTGTGGATACAGCTCAGGCAGAAAACCTCCAGTTCCTTTCCTGATTAGAGTCAAAGGAGGTCTAATAGTGCAGGATGTCTGTACCTTGTTCTGGCCCCAGTTACAGAGAAGCTCTTCTGTCTGGCAGCTCTTTAACTTCACAAGCAGAGTCTCATCTCTTCCCCAGGCCCTTCCTCACCTGTGGGTGTGACTTGTGTCGGTAGTGAGCTGTGATTCACTGTGTTTTTGTCAGGTTGTGGCTGATGCAAGATGTTCATCAGCCCCTGTGCTGGTCCCTCATCCTCCTGGAGCACCTCAGTTGCACAAACAAGAAGGGGAGAATGAAGGAAAAGTTAAAATGTTTTGAAAGGAAACCAAATGGGAGATAAAAACACTCTTCTTTTCATCCTACACTGCCACAACAACTATTTTTAAATTAAAGTAAGGAAAGGTGAAGCTCGGTACAGCATTTCTGAGTCGTGCTGTTTGCCTGCAAAATGCTGGGTGTCACCTGCTTGCAGAAGGCTTCACAGCAGCCAAATGCACCATCACTGCCTCCAGTGACCTCTGCTCATCACAGCTTCCAGCTCTTCTTGCAGAAACACTTGGTGTGAAAAAAAATACCCAGAGAGCAGCCATCACACCAAGGCCGTGGGCATAAAGATCAATTATTTGGGGATTAGTCCAGCTGCACACGTTTCAGACATGGAGGCGTGTGGCACAAACTCTGGCAGCAGTTTGACCCCACTGCAGCTGCAGCAAGATCATTCACCAGGGAGAAAGGGAGTGTGCATCATGCTCTTGGGGTTTTGCCTTGCAAGACACCCCAAATTTACCTGCCTCGATTTAATGACTGGATTTGCCTCAGTCCTATGCTGTTCTGCCAAGTCACTTCATTTCCTGGTGCCACAGAACTTGGACCAAGAAATCTGAAGCTCAGGCTACCCAGGGACAGGGTGGAGGCACCATCTCTGGAGGAGTTCAACAAACGGGCAGACAGGGTGTTTTGGGAGATGGTTTAGAGGTTGGGGATTGTAGGGTGGATGATCTTGAAGGTCTTTCCCAACCTTGATGATTCTATGATTCTAAAAAGATGATGCAGTAAGATGAGAGGTGCCCTCCAAAAGCTCAGCCATAGGAGATAAAATAAGAGGGGTTCTCTGATGGATGGGCTAGGAGGCTGCAGCACAACAGGGGAGCTGTGATTCAAGTGCTGGGAGGTGAATCATAGAATCATAGACTGGTTTAGGTTGGAAGAGACCTCAGAGATCATCTAGTTCCAACCTCCTGCCATGGGCAGCAGCACCTCTAACCAAACCAGGTTACTCAGAGCCACATCCAACCTGACCTTGAAATTTCCTGTGTCAAGCCTGTGTCTCTCCTGACATGCCTTAGCAATAAGAAAGGGAACTGGATGCTTGTCTGAGCAGTCTGGTCTGTCAGAAGTGGGAACTTTTTGGTTTCTTCTGGAGCTGAAGGTAAACTCTCAAGTGAGAATATGTACAGCCTTGTGGAGCAGGGAGTGCCCGGCAGACACCCCATCAGTCTTCCTCTGACACCTTCCCAAGTGGAGCAGCCTACTGTAGAGGTTTTGTCACCTCTGTATGTTAGTTACAGTAGTAAATGAGATTGCCCCATGCCAGGCAGCAGCGTGTCAAAGCCAAAGTCAGGAGATAGAGCGCTATCGTGGTCATCATACGGCGTTGGAGAGCCGAGGGAAAGTCCCAGAGATCATTGTCTCTTTTATCTAGAGTGGCTCATTCTTTCTGTGCAAAAGCCCTTCTACATGGAAAGTTTTAGCCAACTTTCACTTGAAAAGTCATCTCAATCTTTCAGGTTGACCTTGGGATTCCTATCTGGACTCATTTTATGTGACTGCAGTTGGTCTGGTTGTGTGGCTCATTCAAATACCTGCAAGGAAACCTGTTCCTTTGCTATTCCCCTTTTAGACAGGCATTAGAGATGGTTCTTCATACTGAAGCTTAGCCTCTGGCTCTGCTCTAGCTGTAAATCCACGTGGGATGGGAGCAGTTGGGATTTGATGTCCTCCTTTCACTCATCTTTCAGGAATGAGACTAATACTTAGGGCTCAGCTCATCCGTTTTGCTCAGACCTCTGTTTAACAGAAACCTGCAAAAGCAATTTCTTCCTTTATTTCCCATGTGGACATTTGAGGGGTTTGACCACCAGCAGCAATAAGAGAAGCAAAATCTCCTGCAGTCAGCATGTGATCTCCATGTGTAGTTAGTTAAGAGGTCCTTTCCATCCCAGGGGAGCCCATCAGGTGTAAAGAAACTCCAGACTGATGCAATTTCATCCTTGACAAGGTTCAGTGTTTCCATGGGGCTTTAAATGCTGTTACATTAAACTGAATTCATGTCAACTTTATTTGGTCTCCATGTAATGAGAGCTGGATTCTTCTCCTTCGCTATCAGCCTCGCGAACAAACTGCAAAGTTCATTTCCTCCATGGCAAAAAATACCCCAGAAAAGCAGTTTGTCTCATGGAGCTGTTGAGCAACCTGGTATGAGACAGGCCAGGAGTACACCTGACTCAGCCTTTCTTCCAACTCAGACTCTAGACAGCGTGTTAAGTTCAGAGGGAAGGCTCATGGTGGGACACAGGGTCCCAGTCCCCATGGCAGCATCAGTGTGGCTGGGTCAAGTCTCACTCTAGAAGCAAAGGGCTGTGGGGGATGAGCTAGAGCTCTTCTGGAAATTGCAGCTTGTGGCACAGACAGCTGGCAAACTTTGCTTTGAAAACAGTTTCTCAGTTTTCTGCAGCTAACAGCGACCGTGGGAGAGTCTGCATCCAGTTCCTGTCTCTGCTGCAGGCCATCCCTCCCTGCCACACTTCCTCATTTCTGGGGCCATGCAAAGCCTTTCTTTCCACACCTCTTGGCTTTGTCCACCCTAGCACATCTGACTGGATACTGCTCCTGCCTGAACCCTGCCTGGATCTCATGCGGTACCTCCAGCCAACGCTCTGCACAAGGCAAAGCATCCTTTTTCTTCTGCCCACTTTCCATTCAGCTCTGCCACATCTCCCCACAGCTGCTGGTTTTGTGCCGTTTCCCATGCATCAGGTTTGCCAACACGAGCTCAGACCACAATAGTCTGGTTCCTCCTCGCCTGCATCACTTCCTCAAGTGGTTGTTGAAATGAGGGGCTGCTAAAGCTTTTGTGACAAAGTTGTCTCAGCTCTGCGGTACCTGAGCTGGTGTTGCTCTCGGTGGCAGATACAAACCTGCCTCCCATGTCAGTGTGGGGTTCAGATGACTCACAGACAGGTTGTGCAGCCCAGACAAAACGGCTTGTCCCACTCAGCTCTTCACACCAACCTCTTTCATGTCAATGGCTCCCAACCTGGTAGTCTGCAGAATGAAGAAGCCGGACCCAGTGCTGACGGGGTGAAGTTGTGTTGGCACAGGTTTCCCCATGTTTTGCACACCTTGGAATTTCCTCTCCTGCAGACTCAGCTCCCAAGTCTCCAAGGACAAGACGCACAGTGTCCATGCATTTCTGCTGGTGTCACTCCTGCTCTCAGGCTGTGGTGGCAAGAGATCCTCCCGGACAGGGGTGAAGCTCAGGCAGAGAAGTGGCAGCTGTTTGCACAGCAGCAGAGAGGTCAGAATGCTCAACCAGTGAGACATGTCTGTAGGGGAACAAGGCTGCCACATCCTTGGGGAACGTAGCAGCAGGCTTCCTCCGCAGCCACTCACCCTGCTAAAGCCAGTTCCACGCACACTGAGCTGCTTTGTGGAAGTGCAGCTGTAGGTACTGGACTGGCAGACCATGGTGTGATCCAGCTTGCTTCTGCCTTAAAATTGAGAAGAACTGAAAGACAGACCAAGGGGTGGGAGGACAGCAGTCTGGAGAACAAGGGAGAAAAAGATCAACTGCTGAGGTGCATGGAGCAGCCAGTAAACATCACCATAGTAAAGAGTGCTGGAACTGCCAGAAGGCGATGAAGGAGAAATGCACGGCACCAGAGCAGTCCTTAGCCAAGAGGCATTATTCACTCCGATGCTTCACTGTGGACTTGGACTTCTTGTTCTTGGATCAGCAACGAGTTTGGACTCCTTGGCATGTGCTGTCTGTACACGCTGGCAGGGTGGGATTGTCCCAGACTAGATTTTAGGAGGAAGTTCTTCAATGCCAAGGTGGAGAGACTCTGAATCGATTGCCCGAAGAGGCTGTGGCAGGTTCAAGGCCAGGTTGGATGAGGTCTTGAGCAACCAAACCTGGTTGAGAGGAGTTGCTGCCCATGGCCCATGGGTTTGGAGGAGATGGTCTCTGAGGTCCCTTTCAACCTGAGCCTGATGGGATGTCTGCCCTTGTGGCTACGCATGTCCTGGTTTTACTCACAGAGAAATACCCTGGACCTGCTGTATGAGACGCTCCATGGAGAGGTCTCCAGCCTTGTGGAGGCTTTCCGCAGCCCCTGACTGCCCAATGCCCCACAGGAAGCAGGAGATCTCCCTAATCCTGGGGTTAGAGATTGATTTTTGCTGCATGTCGTTGCTGTTTGGACATAGAAACTCAGTGCTAGGACTGAGAGCAAAGCTCTAGACTTTACTCCAACTCACAGCTGATAAACTCAGAATGGAGTGAACCCTGGAGACTGGGGTTTGATCACCCGATTCAGAAACCTGAGAAAACCATTTCGGTTCAATATGAAAAAAGCGCATTGGGAGATTTTTCTCCCATAAATGAAGGAAGGGAAATGACATTCTTGTCAATGAAGCTTTGACTCACAGGGACATCTTTCTTCTTTCTGCACTTCTTCTCACACTTTAAAATACTATCGTTAACTTTAAGCTCAATTCTGAAGCAAAATGCGATTTCAGAATGTAAAGCCGGGGCTTTCTGCATTAAAGATGTGGAAACGAAGCTCATTAATTTTGTATTTTCTCCATCCTCCCTCAGAAGCTGCCAGACAAAGACAGTTAAAACCAAACCATTAATAAACTGATAATTTTTGCTTCAATATTTCCTCGTGCAGGATTTCAAACCCTTCTTGAGTGTCTCGCTTGAAAGCCCATCCTGAATTTAGGACTGTGGCCATTTCGTGCTCTCTGGAAACAAATTTGTTGATAGGAACTTGGCCCAAGGCACCGAATTGTGTCTTCTGCTTCTTCCTCACAGGTTATGAGCGTTTTGCTGCTCATCGAATACTCCCTGGAGGTGGCCGGTGGGAAAGGCTTTTGCAAAGACCTGGGCAAGGATTACTACAGGATTGGTGAGTCACTGCGATGCTGGGAAGCAGCACAGCTCTGCAGGATTGAGAGGGAGCCCAAAGTTGGTCCCTCGATCTTTGTCACTGAAGAAAACTGGTATTTGGAGCCAAAAGCTCAGCCCCGGAGACCAAATGTAGGCTCTAAAGACTCAGGTTTTGATTTAGGCCATGGCTGTGGTGGCTTTTTTTGGAGAACAGTGTGAATATTGGAGGAGTTGCCTTTATTTCTGTGGATCAAGTCCTCAGCTCAAACTCTACAGCACTCTCGTACTCCTTCAACCTTCCCTCTGCCTCTGTGAAACACTTAACATCAGCCTCATAATCTTGATTTCTCCTCCTCTTTCTTTTCCATCAGCTGAAGATGCCTCACATGCCCTGCTGACTTCCTGCATGCATTGGGAATTTTCTAGGAAAACACTGAAGGGCCTGACCACCTCCTCAATGGATCTAGTCTGGCCAGGGACCTCAGATCCCACAGTGGGGAGAAATCACAGCCCCACATCCCCTGAGTGTGTGGGCTACCTGACATTGCCCCAACACGCTGCCCTCTGTGCCATGGAGTCATCCTCTTCTCATCATTTAGATACAGGACTTCAGAACATGCCTTAGTGGTGGTCTTGGTAGCGTTAGGTTAATGGCTGGACTGGATGAACTTAAAGGTCTTTTGCTACGTAAGTGTCTCTATGATTCTGTGCCACGCAGACATCCCCCATCTCACAGCTGATGGCACTTCAGAGAGCTGCTCCTTCCTACCTCCCTCTCCCTCCTGTTCCTTTGGTCTCCATCCCCAGATTTTCCCAAGTCCTGGTGTTTTTTGCAGAACCTTGGCTGCCTGGAAGAAGCAGCCAGGCTGCTTCATATCCCACAGATAGTCACAACATTCATCACAGTTGACTGAATTCCTACGGCTCGAGCTGGGAAGGACTTAGCTTAGCTCTCAGAGACGGTGCCATTTAGTAGAAAATAACTCCCCAAACCTCAAGTATTACTAAACCAAACTAATTCTGTGTGTGGCTGTTTGGAAGCAACAAGCACGAGGTGCTTTTTCTTTCTCTTAGTCACTTTTCAGTATAAAACCACAAGCTGCGATAACCCTGCTCTGCTGCCTGCAGAGACAGAAACCAACTCCCACACCCTGCACTGCCTGTCCCTACAGAGATGCTCAGAGACAGACAAAAGGCAACTTGCAGCAGCAAGGACTTGCCTATTTCCTGCCTTCCCAGTATGTCCTTCCCCAGGCTGCCAGCACGGACAGAGAGGTCTCCCATAAGCAAAGGAAAAGGGGACCAAGCAGAGCAGATCCCTGCACATCCCAAACTCACTTGTCTCTGAGGTAGGAGTCAGACGTACTGGAGATCACCAGCACAGACACAGTCACTGTCTGCGTGAAGTTACTGCTAACAGATGGGTTCGCATTTTTCCAAAGAGGCACCACCAAAGCTGTTTTGAAAGGCATCAGCTGAGAGCAGAAAAATGAAATCAGGGTGAATCCTTCCAGCAAGACACCCAGCAAGGGTCTGCTGTCATGGATCACAGCTTTCACTCAGGGCATTTCCAAAGTTATCCTGGCTGGGTGGGTTGGAGGCTACTTTGCTCAGCTGTGGTCCACAGAGGTCCCTCTGCAGCTGTGGCTGAACTCAAGGGTCACTGTCAATGTGCACGATGGCTGCCTTGGAAAGTGTTTTCTGCAGAGCTTTCCTGTTAGGGCAACATGCAACTCACTGAGCAGGCTCCAAAATCTGTCTGGTGTGGGGTCCCTGGGATCAGCACAAAACACAGAGGAGAATCCAGTTTTACATTTCTGTATTATAGGGCATTTTGGGGTCTTTCTAAAATTATTTGCATGATCATTAAGGCTGCAAATGACCTCTAAGATCATCAACTCCAACTCAGAACCTCCATGACCACCAGACCATTGAACCCCTCCAGGGATGGGGACTTCACTACCACCCTGGGCAGCTTGTTCCAGTGTTTAACTGCTCTTTCACTATAGAAATTTTTCCTCATTTCCAATCTGAACTTCCCCTGGAGCAACTGGTGGCCATTTCCTCTGGTTCTTTCAGCTGGGGAGAAGAGGCCAACACCGGCCTTCCTACAGCCTCTTTTCTGGGAGCTGTAAAGGACAATAAGGTCTCCTCTGAGCATCTTCTTCTTCAGGCTAAAAGTTTTCTAGCTTTACAGGTGACAAGTAGGAGCCTGATGCAACTGTGACCTTAGGGTCTTCCTCCCTTTTTTGTGTTTGGGTTTTTCCATTGGTTTCATTTGGTTTTCATGCACCTGGCCTGGGCATGGGCAGACCTGAACACATCTTTTCCTAAAGGTGCATTCTGACTGATACAGCGATCTGAACAGAGTCCTGGAGATCAGAACACATTCCCACAGATTAAGTTATGTAAAAATGACAACTATTTTTCATTATTTTTTGCAAAAAGATCACCCCAGGTCAATGGTTTCTGTTTTTCTTCAAGCATCTACACTGGTTTTTAATATGAATTAATCTGAAGATTTGATTCTCTTCAAATATCTGCTATCTATTTTGCTTATCTTCCAGATCAAGAATCTAAAATATTCTTTAAAGAAAAAGGAACCAACTGTTGAGCAGATGTTTCAGACATTCCCATCTGAAGCCATTAAAATCTTTCTGAGCCAGACCTGCCTTTCTGCAGATCTGGGGGGTTTTCTTTAAGAACAGAACTCAGTAAAACCGGCCCCGTTTTTAACAGCCCCCACCTCTTCCCACACAATCAAAATGACAAGTCTTCCCCCTCCCTCCTCTTCCACTGCCTCCTACACAAAAAGGAATGTTTCATAATGAAATCCCCAGCACTTCCACTTGGCTTCTCTTCCCCACTGTTTCAAAGGGCTCTGCTTTTGGAGATTGTGTTTTCTGATTACACTTGGAACAAACACAGAGCAACCCTTCTATTTCCAGAAGCTAGCAGGGAAGCGGCACAGAAAGTTCAATTTGACTTCAAAACCCAGATGGAAGAGTTGGAGAACAATTCGAGGAGAGGTTCTGTCAATGCCCTCAGCATCTGCTGCTCTATTTGTAGATCCTGCCAGAATAAAGCACATCTCAGAGTACCTGATGCTAACGCTGTAGCCGTGGCCCAGGAACACAAACAAGGGAAGGTCTATGGGAAACTGCTTTTCACAAGGTGCAGGATCAAAAACTACATCTAGGGGGTCTTTATAAGGAATCAGAGCCCCCTCGAGATGTCTCAGCTGCCTTAAAAAGAGGGGATGGTTGGACCTCAACTCTCACTGACTCATAGAATGTGTTGGGCTGAAAGGGACCTTCAAAGGTCATCTAGTCCAACCCCCCCTGCACTGAGCAGGGACATCTGGTCAGAGAGGAGAAGGAGGATTGGAATTGAGGCAGGGGGATGGAGAGAGATGCGCTTAGAAGGGAGATGCTCAGTCGCTTGCAGCCTGCTGTTCCTTGCTGTTCTGGCTCACATGATGCTGCAGGTTGCACAGGACTGAGAGTTTCTTTGAAATTTGTTTTTTGATAAATGAATAGAAGACCTGCTGAAAGTGTTGGAGTAAAATGGGAAGACCCAAGTTCTTTGTCTTTGGCAGCACTGAGGATGATTTTCCCATCCCTAGTGAGCTCAATGCAGGGATGTTGGCAAATCTAAAGTAGATCTAAATCCAATATCTCGTTAACATTTAAGAAATAACATGAGATGAATTTGGCCAGGCAGAGGGAACAGGAGACAAACTTTGCTGCTCAGTGATTTGGGGCATTCAGTTGCAATTTGGAAGAATCAGGTTCACGTCTCTATGCTCCATCTCACGCACAGCAGAAACTGGGATGTGCATTTCCCATGCATCCTCCCTCATTTCCAGTCTATTAGAAATCTCATTCTGGAGCTGAGAAGCTTCCCTAGCAAAAGTCTTCTTGGCAGGGCTTCATTTCTGAGAGTGTATGAGCTTTGGCAGATAAGCTTTTCCTGCTGGAAAAATAAACCCAAAAAGCAATCCCCCAAAATACATTTCAATTAAAACCTCTTTACTTGTTCTAAGCTGCTAACACGGATGGTTTTCTGCCTTGAAAAGATCACACCCCGCTGCTTGCCATAGGTGAGATCTTCGGGATGTCCTGCTGAGCGTTAATCACTTTTATTTTTCATTAATGGCTATAAAATTCGAGGCTGTGGACAAAGTACAAGGGGAAAAATTGTTCCCATTTCTGTCCCCTCAGCCAAGAAAAACACCTCGGTTGTGCCCGCAGACCCGAGCGCCCAGCGTATAGCCGTACCCTACGCATACCATTTCCTACGCAGAAAACACCCCCTCCTTCTCTGATGAAAAGGGGATTGGGCTGAAGGGCCTGGGAGGCTCCTTTCCCTTGCTGGTCCTGGCCACCCTTTGGATGGGGCTGTCCAGAAACAACTCCCTGCAGCTTATCCACAGCACCAGCCCAGACACTGCCCTCCTTGACTACCTGTGACTGCAACGGTTCAACCGCAGCTTTAGCAGCCCCGCTTGTGTGTCCCGTGCCAGCCTGTTGGGCTGTAAAACAGAAAGAGGTTTCTCTGCACTCACGGAAAGTATTAGGACCCATTCACTGTCCCTCCTGGCTACAGTCAGGGCAAAACACCCTGATGAGAAGTTAATCAGAAATAGGCGTTTGGCAAAGAAATGCTCTTTGTTCCTGCGGGATGGGGGGATTTACTGGTGCTTGGTGGCACTGCAGACACCCCAGTGCAGCTCCATGGAGGCTCCATCCAGTGCTCCCACTCTGGTTACCCCACAGAAAATGGCATTTACTTCACAGCACATCTGTGTTCTTCCTCATTAAATTCCCTGGGATCTCTAGGAGACTCAGGTAGTCTCAGGGAGTCCAAGCGAGAACAAGCCTAAGAGAGAGATGTTTATTTATTGTGGCTGCTGTTTACTCCCTTCTGCTCCTGGGGAGCAAAGGGCATGGAAAGAGCCTGTAAGTCACAGCATTCTGGTCTCTGGGGTCTGCTGCGGCTTCTAACGTCTCAGACCCCAGGGATCTACGCGTGAAAGTAACTCGCCACCCTGCCAGCCCTTGCAAAGTGTTCCAGGTGGCACTTGGCCTCTCTGTGATATCTGCGACCTCCCCATTGCACAGAGGGATTGCACAGACAGAGCTGGGAGCCAGCAGCTGCTGCTGTCTATGGGGTCACTCCTGCAGCCCATCTGCTAAATGGTTTATTTAAATAAAATGTTCAGTTACTGAGATGAAACCCACTGATACTAAAACATTCCTGGGCCAGAGAGACCTGCTGCCAGCATAAAGGGTGACACGTTTGCCGTGAACAATGGGAGGCAGGCAGAGCGTGGAGTAGTTTTCTCTTGCTTTTCCTTTTGCTTTCCATCCCGTTGTGTCTGTAGGGTTATGGGCATTCTGCTTCCTTGTTGTTTTGTGTAGGGGATTTTTGATTTAGGTTCTGCTTGGAAAATTCAGCGTGTTCTGCTGGCAATCAGCCTGCAGAAGCAACGGCTAGTTGCCCAATTAATTAAGGAGCCGGGACAGCTGAGGCAGGCGAGCGTGTAGGAAGAGGCTGGAAAACAGCTGTCTCGGACCTGAGGAAACACCGTGCCCAGGAGATAAATCCTCTCCAGGGGAAAATCCTGATGGTTGGTTCTGGGAGGAAAACCAGGGAAAATAGCTTTAGGCAGTTTGGGGTTTTATGGGGCTGGGACTGTCCCTGTTTACTGCTGTTCCTACAAAGGCTGTTCGTCTTTTTTAAGCTCTTTTTCAGTTTGACTTTATGCTGTTCTCATGTTTATCTTTGGTTCTTTGTGCACCAGATCACAGCCCTGCCCCTGTGCTCTTGCTGCTGATAGTAGGGTTTGGTTTTCTGCCTTGAAGCTTCGGCTCTTCCCATGACCCCTGTGAGCTGCAGAGCTGTGAGCAGCCTCTCGTGCAGCAAAGCTCCTTCTCCATTGCTCTCTCTGTTCTCATGTGGGGTTTGCTGGATTTCTTTCTTTCCTGTTTCCGAAGACTTCTTCCTCTTCTGTGTTTCGATTCTCATCCCTTTATGGTAAAGACATCCTGCTTTTGGGTGTTGTTTAGGGGATTTTTTTGTCAGGTTGTAAGTAAAAGCGATTTTCTTGCTTCATGCTATCAGAACTTTTCTTCCCAATGTAGGTTAAGTGTTTGTTGGATTCTTTTGATGAGTCCCTTAGGTCTTGAATATTTGACACCTCCATGTGCAGCAACCCATGTAGCGCTGCTCCCTCTCTTGAGATGAGCTATTTTTGCTTCTTTGTGGGATGCAGCCTCCTCAAAAGGCTTTTCCCTCTGAGCCCCTAAAGGAAGAGGCTTCTCATCCTCAGGGAAGGTCAGAGCTTCTTTACAGACTGAAAGTTCCTTATCAGCAAATCTCGTTTCTAAAGGAGGCTCAAGTGTGTTGCTTACTCTTGAGAAGATGGTAAAGGAAGTTAAAGCATCCGTTGTTTTGGTGCCTTTAAATTAAATAGAGTGCACTCCGCAGCAAAGTAAGGATGTCATGACTGCTACTGGTGCTGCCACCTGCCCTTGCTGCCAGATGTGGCTCAGCCCAGCTGTCAGGCAGGTCCTCCACAACCCCTGGAAAGGCTCCAGAGCTTCTTAGTATTGTCTTTCGTCCTTTCTTCAGCTGGCACGTGGCCATACCCACATCACTTAGTAGACTCAGAGTGTGGTACTTGATGGTTTGCATATGCTGCTGCTGCTGCATCCGATGGGCACCAGTCTCCTGCCAGATGTCGTGGTAGGGCTGCCCTTCCCCAGCACAGCTCTCCCTTTGACTCAGGCAGACTGTTCACATTTGTTCCCTCAAACAGAGTAACTGGCTGGACTATGATGTAGCTGTAACTGCTCTGCTGCAAAGGTTTCGTGCTGTGAACAGCAGTGCCAATGCTATCTGCAGGAAAGAGAAGCATGGGTTTCTCTGCCTCAACATCTTCATAAATTATTCCATTGTCAGCTAGTCTAGGGTGTGAGTCAAGGAAGCTTTGGTACTGAAATACTCCCCCAGTCAGTAAAAATGGAAGGTGGTGCCAAAGCTGTATGCAAACACTCACATCTGGGCACAATATAGGGGCACTTTCATGGGGAACAAATGTGAAGCAGCAAAGAATCTCACAGTGGCTGGAATATATCAGGGATCCAACAGGCTAAAGCACAATTTCTAGATTTCTTTATAAAAATTAGTAAAAGTAATAATGGAAACCAATAGTTAGGTGCTAGGTGAGTTTAATAGTCATTGAATAAATGGAAGGGGGAAGAAACCCAGTAGTCTGATGTGTCTGATGTTCATGAAATGTCCCCATGGAAAGGATCAGTCAGAAAAGCTAAAGGTTTGTCTGTCTCTTCTTTAATAAAACTGACCCCTTTATTCAAGCACTTGGGAGCCGGAGACCTCAAGCAGACTGTTGTTGTTTTACGCTCGCGTAAAGCAATAAGAAGGAACTTGGAGCGTGGGTTGGAGGAGGCACCGTGAGAGACTGTACAGAACAGTCAGATACAGAAAGCAGCAGTAGAGCCAGGTTTTGCCTTTGGAGTGAGCTGCCCCCCTTGATTTTTATTTTATTTTAAGAGGCAGACTAGCTTTACAAAAAACTCCTCACTGTCTAGACTGCTCCGAAGACCAACTGTGTTCTGCACGGTGCTAGCAAAGTGTTGGTAGTCATCAGCAGTCCGCAGTACCAGGAAGGAAAATTGCTTCCTAGGAACTGTTCAGTAGGAAACTGTTTGTGAGAGACCACCTCCTGCACCGAAAAGAGCTAACAAAGATTCCCTTCAGCCCTGGAGGTAGAACTGTCTCGTGTTGTTTTCTTCACACATTTATTTTAAATGTGTATGTTACATCCTACAGCTACAGGGAGCGGAGGTGAGGTGTTTCACCCTGAAACGCTGCGGTCCGTAGCAGCGGTGGGTGGTTAAAGCTTGTGCTTCTCGTCTGCTTGCGAATCTTGCAGATCTTTCACCAGATTTCACTGTGGGTTACTTCATCCATCTTCGAGTCTCAAAATAATCTCCAGCTCAGACTTCACGATTAGCTAAGAGCACTCTGCCTCTTTTCTACTTCATTTGACCTAAAAATTGTAGCTTGGGATTTCTAAAACTTCAGTCCATGAAATAAAGGGGGATGGTCTCGTGGTACCTGAGCTGAGTGGCTCAGCCCGATGACTAAAGAATCACAGACTGGTTTAGGCTGGAAGGGATCTCTAAGATCATCCAGTCTCAACCCCTGCCGTGGGCAGCGGCTTCTCTCACCAGACCAGGCTGCCCAGAGTCCCATCCAGCCTGGCCTTGAATACTTCCAGGGATGGAGCAGCCACAACCTCCCTGGGCAACCCGTTCCAGGGCCGCAGCATCCTCACAGGGAGGAATTTCTTCCTAATTTCTAACCTAAATCTCCCCTCTTTTAGCTTCAACCGAACCTCCTTATCCTATCACTAGAGTCCCTCATTAAAGATCCCTCTCCAGTTTTCCTGTAGCCCCTTCAGGTACTGGAAGGCTGCCATAAGATCCCCTAGAGCAAAAAAGAAACAGAAGCTTCAGAGATAGATGAAGAAGTGGTTCCAGAATGGGAAAAGATTAACACAGAATCAGAGAACATTAGGGATTGGAAGGGACCTCGAAAGATCATCCAGTCCAATCCCCCTGCCACAGCAGGATCACCTAGACCA
>JAOXOE010087968.1:0-26351 GCA_028565055.1 Phoeniculus purpureus
CCCCGATCTGCTCTTCACTCCGCACTGCCCGCTCCGCACCGATACCGCCTCCCCCCGCACTGCGCCCCCATCTCCGCACTGGCCCCTCTCCCCAGCCCGCTCCGCACTGCACCCTTCCTCGCTCTGTCCCGCACTGACCCCCCCGCTCTGTTGCCCACGCTGTGCCCCCAGCTCTGCCTCCCGCCTTCCCGCACCCCTCTCTCCTCGCGGTCCTGCTCTCCCCCCAACTCTCGTCTCCGCGCTACCCTCTGGGTCTCCGGCACTGCCCCGCACAGGTGGGCTCGGCCCGGGCACGGCGGGTTGTGCGGGAGCCGCCGGCGGCTCTTTGTCTCCAGAGCCCCCGAAGAGCCGCTTCCCCCGCGCTGGGCTCTACCCGCCCCCCCCAGCCCCGCTTCGCTTCTCCACGGGACAACCAGCCCAAGAGAGGGGCCCCCATAGCCCTATAAGGCTCCGTCTGAAACTCCCTAAATCCCTACAGAGCCCCTCGACCTCTGTAGACCCTCCAGAACTGCCTCAGGCTCCTGTAGACCCCTCCAGACCCCTAGGGACCCCTCAGGCGACCCCAAGGAAGGGCAGCACTCTGCTGGGACTCAATGGGATTAAAGGTTGTCTCCAGCCTCAGCAGGTCTGGGGTTCCCTTGGATCTGTTGGGCAAACGTCCCGTTGTCTTCCAGGTGTGGGAGCAGTGCGAGTAGGTCATGGCCACCCATCTCTTGTCGTGTGTCGTCCTAACTTTTACGAGAAAAACAGGATGAGAACGAGTCAAACCCGTGTGGCTTCCCCGTAACACCCCGCATAGAACCCAGGAGATGGTTGGCACAGTCATTCCCGTATCAGATCCTACAGTTAACCCCCCCTCACCCCAGCTCCACCCCAGGGTATCTGAAGTACTCGAGGCCCCACAAACTGGTGTGTGTTGGGGATTATTTCTGGTTAGCCCCAATTAGATTATCACGTCTAAGAAAAGAATAAGCCTATTCAGTGAGGAACCCCCCCGACGAGCCAAATGGCCGGCGAGATGTTACGATTATTAGGTACAGTGGAGGAAACCGTCTCCCATCTCCTGTGGCTTTCTATGCGTGGGAGATGCTCCTGCGTGGCTCAGAATTGAGTCTTGGCTCATCTCAACCTACCGAGAGGGTGTCTGGTGTAATCTCTCTGTGGGAGAACGTTGGTGCGATTGATTGATTTAGGGAGAGATGTTTGGGAGAGCAGAGCCCGTTCGATCCGTCTGGTGTGCATACAGGATGACAGGACCATGCCTGTGGTTCCTTGAGGAGCTTGGAGGTGGTGATGGTGTCTGGGTGTAGAAGATGGGCTGAAGGGTCAGGAGATGGGGGTGGTGGCTTTGCTGGAAGGAGCAACGTGTCCGTGTCTGTGCAGACAAGGCGCTGGGGCCGTCACTCCTGGTGGAACAGCCAGCAGTTGCCTTCAGCCCGTTGTGGAAGCATGCTGGGGATGGTTGGTGTTGGCTGTCATTTCAAGGAACTGTCTGACCAGGTTCTGAAAGAGCAAACTCCTGGGCTGTCACTACTCTGTTTTCTCTGGCTGTGAGGTGAAGATGGTGGTGCTGCTGGTCAGGACAGCAGGGATTAATGGGAAAGGAATGAGGGTTGTTGGGCGAAAACCAATGAGGAATAATTTCTGCAGGGAGAGACACTGAGTCAGGAGATGAGAAATGAAGAAGTTGATGCTGCATCTCACCTCCCTTACACGCTGTCTTAAGAAATTAGGCTGGCACGAGCGCTGCTCATGTGCTCGGAGAGCCCTGGTGAGGTCC
This sequence comes from Phoeniculus purpureus, assembly GCA_028565055.1. Taxonomy (NCBI): domain Eukaryota; kingdom Metazoa; phylum Chordata; class Aves; order Bucerotiformes; family Phoeniculidae; genus Phoeniculus; species Phoeniculus purpureus. The sequence continues at coordinate 1,781 of JAOXOE010087968.1, forward strand.
TGAAGGGCTTTGCTGACAATAGCAATTTCCATCCCACTAATGAAGTTTCCAAGACCGTTTTCGACGTTGATGTGCCCACAGCTCCGTTATGGCCATTGCGTGGAGCTGATGGCTCCGTTTCTGTACGTCAGGAGCGTGGCAAAGGCATCTCATGCTCAGCCTCACAGAGGTGTCTTGAAGTTTGCTGGACTGGATGATCTTGAAGGTCTTTTCCCACCTTGATGATTCTATGATCCTCTCCTTGGGCAGGAGCAGCACAGTGAGCCGTAGCCCGAGCTGTAACGCCCTAGGCATGTGCCCGTCTGCCCAGAGAGAGAGCGGAGGCTGGCCACGTTTTACCTCAAGTGTTGTCACTTGCTTTCTTTTATCCCCTTCTCCAGGATCTCTCTGGTCCCTCCAGCAAGGGAGTGGGTGAGCAGAGGTGATGGGCATGTGCTCTAGCTTGTGTTTACTGGGCTCTTAGCTTGAGAAGGGTTTCTGCTGAAGAGGTTTGTCCCCTCCAAACACAGAGTTACCCTCGGTGAGCCTCACTCTTTGAGGTGTGATGTGCCCACACTGCAGGAGGTGGTGGGAAGTGCTCTAGGTCCCACTTTGCTAGGTCAAATCAAACAGTCCCAATACCCTTCTCCAGTCTATAGCACCCAGAACATGGGTGGCAGAACAAGGTGATGGACAGTGATGCCGGGTCTGGCTGCTTCTGGTCTTCTGGGTAAATAACGTGAGAGGCTTTCCCCTGCGGGTCACCGTCTCCTGGTAGTGGTTTGGGGACTGCTGTAGGTGGGAAATGTGCTCCCCTGGCTTGGCTGCTGCATCGAGTTTTGTGTTTGTCCAGGCTGTGTTGCTGGTGGCCACTGGGGTCAATCAGTTTTGGGCAAACACCCCGTTTGGTGTTTGTGCTCTGAGGAGGGAAGTGTGGAGGAGAAGCCAAGGGAGATCAGGAGTTATGTCTGTGAGCTAAGTGCTGTGAGTTTTGCCATCCTCCCAAACTGGTCCTCCCAGACCTTCACTAAATGATGGGAATCCTCCCTGCTTAGGATATGGGAAATGATTCCCAGCTTTGGGTTTACACAGGAGTGTAAAATCCAGGAAAGGGGCAGCCGGTTGTTGCCACCAAGTTCCTGATTTTCCAATGAAGAGTGATGGATAAAGAGAGTGGAATCCAAATCCAGAGAAGGGGCAGCATGTTGTTCCCACTGAGTTCCCAATTTTCCTGTGAAGGGTGATGGATAACAAGAATGAGATCCCAGTCCAGGGAAGGAGCAGTGTGTTGTTGCCACTGAGTTCCTGATCCTTCCATGAAGGCTGATGAATAAAGAGAGCGGGATCCCAGTCCAGGGAAGGGGCAGCCTGTTGTTCCCACTGAGTTCCCGATTCTCCCGTGAAGGGTGGTGGATAAAGAGATCCCAGTCTGGAGGCTATTGGTCCTTCCCCACCATGTTCACTCTTCCTCCTCAGCTGGATTGAGGTTTCCCCTGTGGACACATGGGGCAGATCCATGTAAGTCATGAATCCTGGTGGCCGACCCTTCTTCCTGACAAGCCCTTGTTGTTGCCTGTGTGCGGCCCAAGGGAGCCGGCTGCCTCTGCAGACATCACGGCACCGCACTGACGCAGCGAGTGGACTTGAGTTTGGGGGTGGGTGCTGGACTTCCAGCTCCTGTGGCAGGGTGGTCTCTCTTGAACCGGTAAGGGTTTCATGTTTGCAAAGGAGCAGCGGTTTGGAGGCAGCAGCGGGGCTGGAGCTGGCAGGGTAAATGGCTGCCTAATGAGCTGTGATTGACATAATTTGACTGCTGGATTAGGAATCTGCGGCGAGCTGCTCAGGAAATATCCTCTTACCCCCACCGAGCAGGGGTTCATTTTACAACGGAGTCTTCTGTGCCCGGGCCTGAGGGATGGGCAAGGTGGAGGGAGGAGGTTGTGGCCATCCTTAGTGGGATGGTGGGATGGAACCTACCTGGAGCACTCAAGGCTCTGATGCTTGGAACTTCATTGTTCTGCTAAAATGTCCTTCTTCCCAGTGGATTCTGTCCACTGGGATTCTGTCAAGCAGTTGTGTCGTTTCTGCACCAGTCGAGGGGGTTTTGGTGTCGATGGCTGAAGAATTTGAAAGCTCAGTGTGAAAACCGAGTAACGTTTCCCAGCTGTTTTCCATTCCCCTTCCCGATCCTCTCTGGGCTCCGTCACGCCGTGGTTTATGACACATCGTGCTGTGGAGTCTGCAAACCATTAGAGAGCGGGACACGGCCGCAGGAGGTATCTGCGGGGTCGTGTGGGCTCCCTCGCTTCGGCAGGGCTGGTGGGGCACCGTATTCCTTCCCGGAATTCCTGAATGGGACAGAGCTCTTGTGGGGTGGATTTCAGCGAGAGAACTGCAACTGTGGAAGTGCAGAGACACTCAATTAGGTTTAGGAACCACCTTTAGGAAAAGGTGAGCTTCTAAAGTTCAGGTAGTGCTTCTACCACTGGACCTTTTCCTCAAGGTGTCTCTGAACCGATCCAAGCCCTGACACCTTCTGCTTGAGAAAGTGATTTGATAAATGCCGTAGTTCTGTGTACATGTTCCCAATGGGTTAAATTCAGAGCGTGAGGTGGTGGCTTGGTGGTGACCCATCTGACACGTCACCTTACAACTTCTTCCACCTAGACTTCGCTGGAAAATATTGTTCGGATGTCTAAATTCCTTCTTTTCTGAGCGTCTGGAAGAAGGCTGCAGTGGGTTAACCCCATTAACCCCATTCCTAAAATTAACTTCAGATCCTGGAAACCTGGAAGACGTTAAAAATGGTTAAGCTGATGTAGATGAATTTTCCCCTACCAAGTAATCTCCTTAAGTGATGGGGCTGTGATGATGGAGGTGTGAACCCATTCTGTCAGGCTCTCTGTCACTCAGTCAGAGGCTCTGAATAGCCTCAGCGCAAGCAGTGGGGGTTTTGTCCCCTCTTCTCCTTCCCAAAGGGCTGCCCAGGGATGGGGCTGCTGGGTGGAGTGGCTGTGAGAGGCTGATTCTGCAAGGACAGTTATGGCAACGATGGCACAGAGGTTTCCTAATCCTTTTTGTGCTGTATAAGCCCATTGTTGTGTTGTATTTCCTTCCAAATGGCTCCAGATTTCTTTCCGAATTACTTCAGTCCAGCGCAGATAACAGCAGGTCAACCGACTCCTTATGGGGGAAACCAGAACAGGGTGAGGAACCGAACAGGGACATCTGTGAGCTCAGCAGGATTGTCACTTGGGTTCTTTAACCCTTGAGGTGTGCGCAGTACTTTGTTTCTGTACAGAATGTGTGGTTCCTATGCTGTGCAGGGCTCTGAGGAGGACCCTGCAGCTGCTGCAGGTGGTGGCCAAAGTCCTATGAGACCCCCTGCCTTTACCCTCAACCAGCACTGTCATCATCCAGCGAATCAAGGAACTGAGTTGGAAAAGAACTTCAGGCTCATTGAGTCCAACCTGAACCCAGCTGTCCCAAGCCACCCTAAACCTTGTCCCTGAGCTCCAGATCTCCATGATTGGGAAACACAGTCAGGGATGGTGATTCAACCCCTCCCTGGGCAGCCTGTTCCAAGGCCTGAGGACCCTCTCCAGGAAAAAGTTTCTCCTCAGGGCCAACCTCAGCTTCCCCTGGGGCAGCTTCAGACCATTTCCTCTTGTCCTGTCTGTTGTTCCTTGGGAGAAGAGACCAACCCCCACCTCTATCCACCCTCCTGTCAGGCAGCTGCAGACAGCGAGGTCTCCCCTCAGCCTCCTTCTCTCCAGACTAACCAGCCTTAGCTCCCTCAGCCCCTCCTCACAAGTTTTGTGCTCCAGACCTTCCCCACTCTTACTCTTTTTTTATCCAGCATCTCAATCAATTTCCTTCACCTTGTTTGCCAGATAAAAGTGGGTTTCATTTCATCTTCATAAATAAGATCACACAAAACAGGGCTCTGAGGAGTTCAGTGGCCTCTTTTGCAGCTCCATGATCACAGGATCACAGGGATCCTGTGTTAGGGATTGGAAGGGACCTCAAAAGATCATCCAGTCCAGTCCCCCCACCACAGCAGGATTCCCTAGATCCACTCACGCAGGAACATGGCCAGGTGAGTTTTAAACCTCTCCAGAGAAGGAGACTCCACAGCCCTCCTGGGCAGCCCCTTCCAGTGCTCTGGCACCCTCACCATGAAGAAGTTCCTTCTCAGACTGATGGGGAACCTCCTCTGTTCCAGCTCACACCCGCTGCCCCTTGTCCTATCGTTTGGATCCCCCTGAGCAGAGCCTGGCTCCATCCTCCTGACACCTGCCCTTTCCATAGTTATCAACATTCATGGGGTCACCCCTTGGTCTCTTTTTTTCCAAGCTCAAGAGACCCAGCTCCCTCAGCTGGGAAAGAGTTAGAGACACACAGAGTGAGGTTCCCAAAAGCAAACAAAGCTGTTCCGTTTCCCCTGTGTGTTTGTCCCGGAGCACACGGTGTGTTTGTTATTTTCACTATGTTTTAGCCTCCTTTGGCAAAGACTGTAAATTATCTGCCGTTGGAGCGATTTGTTTATTCAAACAGGACTAGCTGGGTTTTCTCCTCGTTGCTTGTAGCTCGGAGGACATCCTGAAGTGAAACCAGTCTTTCCCATGGACCTTCTAGTCTTGCCTTTGGTCACCGCGGTGTTGCTGTGAGGGAAACCTAGTGCCCTCTCCCACCTTTGCCCTCCATATCCATTTCCAGTTGTGACCTTCTAGCCTCTCTGCTCGTTGTTCAGTGCTGTTGCTGTTCCTCCTCCAGCTCCAGGACAGGGAAGTGGGGGTGGACACAGCTGACTTCATTTTGAAGAGTGGAAAATCCCTGTGATCGATTTCAGTTTTGCTTTTGCTTTGCTCTGCTGACCTGACCACCGCTCCTTCTACAACGGCTGACTGTCGCGCTGCAGCTGCAGCTTCTTGAGTGGGAGGTGACCCAGGGAAGGGTTTGTGCTTCAGTGCCACCATCACGGTTTTCATCCAAGGGGAACGTCAACCAGCACCTTTGTTTTGGGGGCAGATGCTGCAGTTTTGGGCACCTCAGTACAGGAAGGGGCTGGGAAGGGGGTAGAGAAGGGCAACTAGACTGGTTAGAGGTCTGGAGAACAGGGCTGATGGGGAGAGGCTGAGGGAGCTGGGGCTGTTCTGCCTGGAGAAGAGGAGACTGAAGGGAGACCTCACTGCCCTCTATAGCTACCTGAAGGGAGGTTGGAGTGAGGCAGGGCTTGGCCTCTTCTCCCTAGGGACTAGTGGTAGGACCAGAGGAAATGGGGCCAGGGGAGGGGCAGATTGGATCTTAGGAAAAACTTCTTCCCAGCAAGAGTGGGGAGCCCTTGGAACACGCTGCCCAGGGAAGGGGTGGAGGCACCATCCCTGGAGGGGTCCAACAACTGGGCAGCCAGGGTGTTTGAGGAGCCGGCTTAGTGTTTGGGGATTGTAGGGCAGATGGTTGAACTTGATGATCTGGAAGGTCTTTTCCAAACTTGATGGTTTGATGGTTCTCCGCCTAGTTGTCAGGAGCCAGTGATGTCTTTCGGTGGTGTCTAGTGTCCCTCACACCATGTGTCTGGCACATGTCGGTGACCTGACTTGTGCCCCTGACCAATGTGAAAGGGTGTCATTGACGGATTTGCTGAGCTCCTTCTAAATCCAGGTGCTGCAGGGAGCTCCTGAATAATCTGAGAGAAACTACAGATTGGGAATTATTTACAAAAGCAGAATCACCGAATCGTTTAGGTTGGAAAAGACCTTTACAGTTATTGAATCCAACCATTAACCCAACTGTATGGGCCAGTCAGGGCAAGTGTGGGCCAGTATTGGCCAGTATAAGCAGGTATGGGCCAGTATGTGTCAGTAAGGGCCTGTGTGGGGCAGTATGAACTAGTATGGGGCAGTCAGGGCCAGTATAAGCTGGTATTGGCTAGTATGTTTCAATAAGCAAGCAGTAAGGACCAGCATAGGCCAGTACCCACTGGCACCCCTCGGAACCCCTTGAAAGCACCTGGAAACCTCGGGGAATGCCCTGGCACCAACTAGAAACCCTTCAGAACCACTGGGGGACCCCCAGACACACACTGGAAACCCCCTTGGGAGCCCACAGGCACCACCTGTGAAGCTCCCTGGCAGCTCTAACACTAAACCACTAAATTCTTTGCCCTGCTCATGGTTGTCAAGGGTGGTCTCCAGGAGAAGGAGGCCGGGAAGTCACCCCAGCATCTCCACAGCCTCTTGGTTGGGTCAGGTGGGGAAGGCTGGTGGCCAGAGGAGGCTGTGGAGGAGCAGCACATGTGTGTGCTGCCATTGGGACCTTGCACGGGGCGAGAATCAAGAGCTCTCGGCAGCACGATGCAATGAATTATGCAAAAGATGCTAATGCAGCAACACTCCCCAGCATCGGTTTATTTTTAAGCATCTGGGCTGCCTCTTGAGTTTGAATTAAGCACATTAGGATCAGGATCTAAATACTTCCCCGCGCAGGAAGCTATAAAGAAAACCACAAGAGGAGCGGATGTTTTTCCCGGTCCCTCTCGGAGCTGTGTCCTCGGGAGCTGTGGGTAACAGCACAATCCCAGAGTCTCTGTGGTTGGAAGAGATCTTTAGGATCATCAAGTCCAAACTTTGAGGCAGGACTGCCAGGTCACCCCTAACCACTGTCCCTCAGAAGGTTTTACTCTGTCAGATAGGCTTTGCAGGGGGGATGTTGGTCCCCTGGCAGTGCTTGCGGATGGAGCATCCCCTGTTCCAGGGATCTTTTCTCACTGCTGAGAGATGCAAACATGATTTTCTTTGGTGACTGGAAGTTCAGACCCTAAAACCAGCTGAGGAGCAATTCCATGAGTTACCCATCTCCGTTTGAAACGCACTTGTGGGCAGATCCAGCCTTGTGCAGCCACAGTTTAGACAGACTGAGCTGAGTTATTGCTTGGTTTCGTCTTTGTTTGGTTGGAAGTCTCCAGCTGGCGATTTGGGATGGGAAATAAGTGACACCAGCCCCTTCGGTCTGATTTATAATCATGTTAAAGTAAAAAGTCCATCCCGAGCCTCCAGCAGTTGGGAGCTGCAGCGTTGCTGGAGCTGAGGGTCTTGAGTTTTGAGGTGCCATTACTTAAAACACCTTAAGATCCCATCCTGCCTATTTCAATTCTGAAGGGTCAGCGTAGGAGAACCAGCAGGGTTTCGGCGCTTGGGCTGGGACAACACCAGTTGTCCCATCGACACTGCCCCAACATCCTATAGGGATCTACCAGAAAAACACTCATCCCACACTTAGTTTCTTCCTAAAATAGGGTCTGGCTGCCTTTCACGAGGGTGTTGTTGTGTAACTTGGGTAAGAGAGAAGTTGCCCACACTCAGCTGTAAGTAAATCCTGTAGGATTTGGCCGTGTGATGGGTTTCACTCTCCCATGGGATCCCTAACAAAATGGGTGGTTGTCTTCTGGACCCACACAACGTTAAACATATATTTGGGGAGGTCGTTCCCAACGGGGCATAATAGCCGTGTTGTACTGGGAATGAATGGGCCTCACACAAGCGCTGGGGACCTCCAGTGCTCGATGGAGCATCTCTTGAGAGCAACTTGTGTGTGATCTGGATGTGTGCCCAGTGGTGACCCAACCGAAGCGTTAGAGGGGCAAGTGGGGACACCTCGGCATGGGCAGCCCAGGGAAAACTCCTGTGTTATAGAATCACTGGATCTCTTTGGTTGGAAGAGACAGTCAGGATCATCAAGCTTAGAAGATGTCCCTTCTCTTGAAGAGAACAGAGGGAACGGTGTTTACCGTGGCCTCCTGTCCTTTCAGAAGCTCTGTCCTAGTCCAGAAGGGCTTTGGTGATGGCAGCAAGAACTTCGCAGTGGGTTGGACTTGATGATCCCAAGGGTCTTTTCCAAGCAGAACAATTTGGCGTGATTCTGTGATTCAGGAGCCCTCAGAGCTGCCCCTACCTTCTCCAATGCTCGTGGTCTGTTGTGGCCACTCTCCTCCACACCAGCGTTGGCTGAGGGTAGCAGCTACTCTTGGGGAGGAGACTCAGGGGGGACCTTCTCCCTTTTTCCAACTCCCTGAAGGGAAGCTGTAGTCAGGTGGGGGTCAGGCTCTTCTCCCAGGCAGCCAGTGCCAGGATGAGAGGGCAGGGTCTGAAGCTGCCAGGGGAGGCTTAGGTTGGATTAGGAAGCCCTTCCTGATGGAAAGGGTGATCAGAGCCTGGACTGGACTGTCCAGGGCAGTGGGGGAGTCCCCATCTCTGGAGGGACTGTTGAAGGCCAGCCTGGCTGTGGCCCTCAGTGCCCTGATGTGGCTGCTGTGGTGATGTTAGGTCCTGGTCTGTGCTGGATGAGCTTGGAGGGTTTCTCCAGCCTCAATCACTCTGTGATTCCATGTGAGACACCTTAAAATCTAAGAGTTGGGTGGTTGGGTTGGTTGGGGTGTTTTTGTTTCAAATATACATTATTTGGCCACGAGTCAAGTGACTATAAAAGGACTTGGGGTGACTGTAGTCGGAACATCTGTTCCCTGTTTGTCTGCGAAGCGATGGAGCAGCTGAGGCCAAAAGCAAAGAATAGAGAGTTGCACAAATTGGCAGAGTTTCTCGAGTCTTTCAGAAGCTGATAATTAAACCGGAGAAGCAAATTGTTCAATACAGAAATTCTGGTTGTTCATCCATCTAGTTCTCTGGCATCTCTCATCTTAGAGAGAGACAAGCAGAGTATCGCTGTTGGTAGCCAGAGGGTCCATCTGAGGTAGGTGGCACCGCCATTGCAAGGCTCTGAGTTCCTGCAGAGGTTGTCTGCTGAGCGTTTCCAATAACGGGGTGTGCTTGGGCTCTCTGCCCGGCTTGGAGCCTTGCAGACACAGATCAATAAATGAACTCTCACAAACGCTGAGCTTAAAGTGTGGTCACGTAGGGGCTTTGATGTCACAAGTGTCCGTGAGAGCCTCTCTGCTCTCACAGGTACTAGGTCTGAGCTGTGCTTGTCTCTTCTCCCAGGCATGATGAGCCTCACACTGCAGGTCTAAGTGATCATGTCCCACCTTCCTGGGCAGGACCGTTAACTGCTGTCAGAAGGAAATGCAGCCCCCAGCCTTTCCCCAGAATGCTGCTGGCAAGGAAGTCATTGCATGGGATAGTCAGAGGGTTGTGGGATCCTGTGAGGTCAGCACTGGTGAGCTTGCACCTGAAATATTGGAGTCAGTTTTAGACCCTTCACTCACTGCCAGAAGGTGCTAGAGTGGGTCTAGAGTAGGGTAGTGTGGCTCATGAAGGGTCAAGAGTACTGTGAGGAGTGGTTGGGGGAACTAGGAGGTTTAGCCTGCAGGAGAGGAGGCTGAGGGGAGAGCTGCTTGCTCTCTGCAACGCCCCAGCTGTTTGGTTGGAGTGAGGAGGGGCTCAGCCTCTTCTCCCTGGTGCCTAGGGATAGAAGCAGGGGAAATGGCTGCGGGCTGCATCATGGGAGGGTCAAGCTGAATGTTGGCAAGAATTTTTTACCCCAAAGGGTTATCAGACACTAGCCCAGGCTGCCCAGGGCAGGAGGGGAGTCTGGAGAGGTTGAACCTGGTGCTGCGGACCAGGGGTTAGGAGTGAGCTGGCAGTGCTGGAGCCAAGGTTGGACTTGATGAGCTGAAAGGTCTCTTCCAGCCACAGAGATTCTGAGCTTCTATCTGTTGTGTTTGCAGAAGGTGCTGCTTGATGGCCAGCAGCACTCTTCAAGTAAAACTCCATGTGATGTGGATTGCGCCATGGTTTGAGCCCTTCAGTGATAGCCTCGAGCTCCAAATGACTGGAGAATGGTCGTGAACGTTGTTCTCTAGGAATCGCAGCTCCTTGCAGCAGTGACGGAGCTGTCACGTCTCCGTGCAAGGCAGCAGCAGCGCGTCTGCAAAGAGCTTCAAGTACAAATCCCAGTTCTCTTGATCACGTAAGTGATATCTAAGTGCAGCAAATGTACAGTGTGCTTTTGCTAAATAAAACAACAACCGTGTTCTCTGCGCTGGTTTTGATCCATGAATCTTTCACAAGCTTCCCAGTGCTGCTCAGGAGGATAAGGAGCACCAGCTACACTCAAAACCTGAATTGCCTTGAGCCTCCTGAAACTGAGAGGCTCCTAGTGTCCCAGGAGTTGCCATAGCTCCCTGGAGAAAGGAAGTGAGGCCGCTGGCTGCCTCCCCCTGCACACGTGCTGGACACATTAGGAATCTGCTGTGTCTCCCTGCGAGCAGCTGGCGCTGGGCGCTTTGAAGTCACCTTTGCAGATCCGTGTCAGCTTTCGTTGAAAGCCTTTTGTTCCTCACGCGTGGTTCCACAGAAGCTGAAGAGCAGCACGTCAGCTTGTTTGTTTCCTGGTGTTTCAGGACATCTTTGCTCTTTGATGTATTTAGAAAAACATTAATCTCATTTTCCACTGGTTCTGTCTGGGATGGGGTTAATGGTTATGTTTGCTTCTCACCTTCTTACAGAATCCCAGAATGATTGAGGCTGGAGAAGCCCTCTGAGCTCATCCAGCCCAGACCAGGACCTAACATCACCACAGCAGCCAGACCAGGGCACTGAGGGCCACAGCCAGACCAGGGCACTAAGGGCCACAGCCAGGCTGTCCTTCAACACCTCAAGGAGTGGGGACTCCACCACTGCTTTGGGCAGCTCAGTCCAGGCTCTGATCACCCTTTCCATCAGCAAGGGCTTCCTAACATCCAGCATAACCCTCCCCTGGCAGCTTCAGTCCCTGCCCTCTCATCCTGGCACTAGTTCTAGTTTTTAATCGTCTCTTGTGTCTTGGAGGTGAGCTGAGGGTCTTCTATGAATGGAAGCACAAGAGGTTTCTTGATGACTGTGAGGCTCAATTCCAGAGATAATTGGCCTGGAGTCCAAGTGGAGGAGGGAGAGATGATGGTGCTCGTCCACAGCAGCTGCAGCCTGACAGCTGGGTGTCTCTGCTCTCAGTTCCTTGTGCTGCAGCACTGGTGCCACAGAGGGGACCTCTCAGTTGGGGAGGTAAAGGCAGTATCAGAGCTGTAGTGGAGCTCAGGTCAACTGGAAGGGGTCAGTCTTTTGCGTGGTACCCAGTAACAGGGCAAGGAATAATGGGGATAAAATTGAACGTAGGAGATTCCACCTCAACACAAGGAGAAACTTCTTTGCTGTGAGGGTGACAGAGCCCTGGCACAGGCTGCCCAGAGAGACTGTGGAGTCTCCTACTTTGGAGACTTTCAAACCTCACCTGGATGCTCCCGTGTGACCTGTCCTAGGGGATCCTGCTCTGGCAGGGGGGTTGGACTGGATAATCTCTAGCAATCCCTTCCAACCCCTCACGTTCTGTGATTCTGTGATTCATAAACGAGGATGAAAGGAGGTCATGAGAGTCTGAGGAATTATCTTGACTTGGAAATGAATTCAGTGTTTTCTCTCAGTAGAAGAAAGAGAAGTCTCTTCTTTAATGTAGGGATGCGTGAGCAGCTGAATGAGGCAGACGGAACACCAGGGAGGAAATTGTTAGCTTTTTAATTATCCCTTTTAAACCCCTTTATACGAGAACCTGTAGTACCTGCGATAGATCAGCAGCAGTGTTTTCCTTGTGCGTGTTCACCACGTGAAAAGACATTCAGCTGACTGGGATCAAATGGCCACGGAGTTGTTTAGGGAGCCAGGTCTCAGACTTTGAACAGATTAGAAGGAAATGACCTTTAGGATCAGCACACAGGAGGGTTTACCTGATCAGATGTGTGACTGCTGACCTTTCCTCCCAAGCGAGGCGTCACAACAACCCAGTGCAGTGCTGCGGGCTGGGGGAGAGCGGCTGGGAAGCTGCTCCACAGAAAGAGACCTTTGGGTATTGATCACACCCAATGATCGTCGGCTAAATAAGGGCCAGCAGTGAGCTCAGGTGGCCAAGAAAGCTGGTGGCATCCTGGCTTGGGTTAGCACTGGGGTGGCCAGCAGGAGTAGGGAAGAGATTGTGCCCCCTGCACTGGGCACTGGGGAGTCTCATCTTGAGTCCTGGGTGCAGTTCTGGGTACCTCAACCCAAGAAGGACACTGAGGGGCTGGAGCTGAGCCAGAGAAGGGCAACAAGGCTTGGGAAGGGTCTGGAGTGTCTGTGCTGTGAGGAGGAGTTGAGGGAACTGGGGCAAGGCTTAACTGGATGAAAGGAGGCTGAGGGGAGACCTTGCTGTCTGCACATGTCTGACAGGAGGGTGGAGAGAGGTGGGGGTTGGTCTCTCAAGGAACAAGGGACAAGAGGAAACGGCTGGCCTCAAGCTGCGCCAGAGGAAGTTGAGGTTGGTCCTGAGGAGAAACTTCTTCCTGGGAAGGGTCCTCAGCCCTTGGAACAGGCTGCTGAGGGAAAGGGTTGAATTGCCATCCCTGGCCGTGTTTCCCAGTTGTGGAGATGTTTGACAGTTGGGTTTGTTGTTGAACTCCATGATCTTGAAGGTCATTTTCAACCCAAACCATTCCATGATCTCCTTTGCACACAGGGAGTCAGCAAAGCTGTGTGTGACCAGTCCTTGACAGGATCCCATGTTGGTACCAGTGTTGTCTAGCTCTCTGTAGGCCACCACTTGGCACAGGAGTAACTGAGATGTTCTCCAGGAATAGAGCTATACATACACCTGTACAGCCAGGCTGCTGTTCAGACCAGAAGCCAGGTGGGTTTTCCCTGTGCTGGAGAAGGGTTTGAGCAGAAGATTAACTGCTTCGATTATCATATAAAAGAAATCATGGACGTGCTTCTTCCCGTGAACTGAGACCTTCCTCATAATGAACCAGGATACTTCATCACCCAGCATGATGCCCATGAATTTCTTGTTTCCCAGAGCAGGCAGGAGCACCAGCTCCTGGTTTTCACATGCTGATGCTGCTCCTGCATCCTTGGGGTGAGGAACTCGGGATACCTACAAATGCGAGTGAGGCCAGAATTGATTAAGCGTGAAATTCTTCTCCAGCAGTGACTCCTTGGCTGGCTCTGAGCCCAAGGGTTGCTCAACCTTAAAAAGGAAAAAGTACCTTTATTTAGAAAGCTCAGGGCCATTGTTTGTTTGGTGTAGCTCGTGTTTATTTTACGTCTGAAGGCAAATCTCTGTTAAAGGTGAATTATCCCTTCTGCTGAGCCAGTGGAGTGAAAACAGCCCACAAGGGCTGCGGGGAATCGTGAAAACTGGGTCCCTTTTGGTGTTTTGAGGAAGGGCTGAGCCTTGAGGTGCAGCAGCCCGGAGTGTTCCTTGTGTTTCTAGGACAAAGCACAGCGTCTTGTGCTCAGTCAGTGCAGGCAGGGTACAAAAATAAGTGCAAGGATGGATAAATGCATTGGAAGGACAAAAGAATTGCTGTTGTGTTCTGCATGCGGCTGTTTTCTGCAGCAGGAGCCTTTCTCATGGAGGAGATACTGGTGGAAAACGGGGAGTCACCAGCTCAGTTGCACAGCAGCATAGCCAAAACATCGATTAAGTCCTTGAACGGGGCCGCTCTTATCCCGCTGAGCTTTCAGGAGGGCTGACCTTGTGCTGTGTGAGACCCAGTGCTCAGGAACGACCTCATTTGGGTTTCCAAGTCACTGCTGCTCACTCAAGGTGCCGGGGGCTTGGCTGTGGGCTGCCTCCTCCTCTTTCAGGTAGAACTGTAGTTCTCTGCTTGTTGGATTAGCAGTTTTTGGGTCAAAACGTGCCCTTTCCTCACAGGAGCAGGAATCAGCAGCTGCTGCTGCAATGTCTCAGAGTACTGCTACTACTGAAGAGGGCTCTAGGTAATGTTGAGAGTAGATCAGCAGGCAGATAGGTTTTTCTGGCCAGACTCCATCCTTGGAGACGTCTGTGCAGGGCCTTCCTACGGGGACTTCTCTGAAGTTGTGCAAAGCCAAGAGCAGCATTTGGAGCAAAGGAGGTGGTTCCACTGCTGTTCCTGCACCTCAGCTGCCAGAACTGACGCTTCAGAAGTGAAAACAGAGAAGGGGGCTACGAGAAAGTTGGGGGAGGGCTTTGGACAAGGGTAGTAGCGAGAGGACAAGGGGAAAGGGTTCCAGACTTGAAGAGGGCAGATTGAGGTTGGACATGAGGAACAGGTTCTTTGCTGTGAAAGTACTGAGATGCTGGAACAGGTTGCCCAAGGCAGTTGTGGCTGCCCCATCCCTGGCAGTGTTGAAGGGCAGGTTGGCTGGGGCCCTGGGTAACCTGCTGTAGTGCAGGTGCCCCTGCTTGTGCAGGGGGGTTGGAACTGGATGGTCTTTAAGGTCCCTTCCAACCCTGGCCGTTCTGTGATTCTGTGATGGAGATCTTAGAACTTACATCTGGTGCTGTAGGAGCTTCCCCAGGTATTCTACCTTAGGTCAGATACGACCAGGGCACTTCAAACGGGGCTGAGGAGCTGGCAGAGAGCAGCCTGCCTTGTCTCCTCTCACTTATCTTGAAGGCATTCCCGACTTTGTGGGAGGGAATGCGGCTGAAGGAATATCAACATGCCATCAGCGAGCGAGCTTCGTTAGGGAACATGGCTTACATTTTTGTGGGTTAGTAGGAGGATGGACTGTAGGGTTTCTGTGGGGTATCTGTAGGGTTTCTGTGGGGTTTGTGTATTTGGTGGCTGATGGTGGATGGAGGCAGGGATCTTTCGTACTGTGTGTTTGAGTAGCATGGAACAATGTGATGATACAGAATGAAAATTTATCATAACAATTAACCTAAAAAAGGGGCGGGGGGAAAGACTTTGGGGTTTGCTGTCCCGTGGCCACACCAGCTTCTAGCTTGCCGGAGCAGCACTTCCTTCACCGTGTTTTCACTTATGGAGGTCTCCTGTCTGTCAGCTGAAGATGTGGATCTCTTACACCACGTCTTCATCACATTAGGGTTATTTCACACTCTTCCTCCTCTTTTATTCTCGCTTGGAGCAGCCTGTGCCTTACAGACCAGCCAGGCTTTCTGTGCTGCTGTCACGAGACTCCCTCAGTGCCTGCACATGGTCCCCGTATCAGGCATTTGTGTGAGTCTCCTGCAAGCCTGATGCCTTTTTTCCTAGTTCTGTGTCGCGTTATGATCTCTGGAAAATCATAGAATCCCAGAGCGTCCCCAAGTGTTTCAGCTGAATAAGAAATCAAAGGCCAAGCCCTTTCCTTTTAGGATAATTGCCTGCCCCTGCTGCTCCCTCCCCAGCGGGAGCAGAGGCATTCGTATGGCTCTGGGCTCTGCCTGGTGCAGCTCTGTGTCCTGCAGGCTCCTCCGGGTGTTGGGACAGTCCCCCAGGCCCCCTACGAGCGACCAGACACAACACTGCAGTGCATTTGTCTTCAAAGCAGGATTTGCATGTCCTGAGCCCTGGTTTTCAGGCTCTGTGGTGTGGGGCGACCAGCAGATAGCAGTGAGGAAAGGAGACAGCCTTGGCCCCGGGGTGGGGAAGCCTCCACAATGACATTTTGCACTGGGTTCTTCCTTCCCTCTGCAGTGCTCAACCCTTGGATTACAGCAAAGTGTAAACCTTCATTTAGTCTGGAACTTCTTCCCCAGCATTTCCCAGAGTCCCTGACTTGAGGTAGCACCATGATGCACTGAGGTTGGCACACAGATAACCATCTCACTCGTAATCTTGGTTGCATTATATAGGATCTAGAGCCTGGATGGGACCAGAATCTTCTTGGTGGTGCCCAGGGACAGGATAAGGGGCACTGGGCACAAATGGGAACCTAGGAGGTTCCATCTGAACATAAGGAAGTACTTAAGTAGGAACTGCAGTGAAAATGATTTAGAATCAGCATTTCTGCCTCTCATGGTTATCAACAGATCTCAAATGGTGACTCCTCAGCAGCTCTTCTTCAGGATTTTTGCTAATTTATGAATCAAGAAGCTGAGAAGAATCATAGAATCACTCAGACTGGAAAAGTTCCTTGGGATCATCCAGTCCAACCATCAACCCTACTCTACAAGGTCACCCCTAAACCAGATCCCTCAACACTACATCTAAGCCACTTTTAAACACACCCAGGGATGGGGACTCAACCACCACCCTGGGCAGCCCATTCCAGTCCCTGACCACTCTCTCCATGAAGAACTTCTTCCTGATGTCCAGTCTGACCCTCCCCTGTTGAAGCTTGAAGCCCTTCTCTCTGGTTCTGTCACTAATGACCTGTGAGAAGAGATCGGCACCAACATCGCTACCTTGTCCTTTCAGATAGTTGTAGAGAGTGAGGAGGTCTCCCCTTAGCCTCCTCTTCCTCAAACTAACCAGCCCCAACTCTCTCAATCTCCCCTCATAAGGTTTATTCTCCAGGTCCTTCACCAGCTCCACTGCTCTCCTCAGCACTCGCTCCAGCACCTCGATGTCTCCATTGCACTCAGGTGCCCAAAACTGGACCCAGAACTCAAGGTGTGGCCTCACCAGTGCTGAGTACAGGGGACAACCAGCTCCCTTCTCCTGCTGGACACAGTTTCTAATAGAGGCCAGGATGCCATCGGCCGCCTTGGTCGCTGGGGCACACTGCTGGCTGCTGTGCAGCCGCCTGTCGATTAGAACCCCCAGGTCCCTCTCTGCCAGACTGCTTTCCAGCCCCAGGTCTCAAAGCTGGGTTTCCTCTGCAGGGTACGATGCAGTAGATTTAGACCCACGTCACTGTTTCCTCTGCTCTAAGCTCTAAGTACATGGTGCTGTACTGAGCCACCAGCAGAAAAGCTCTGCTAGAGGAACCTCTGAGCATCGCCCTGGCAGGGTTCTGGCTGGGCTTTGCAAGCTCAGGGAGCACCAGGAGCTGCTTTACTTACGTGACTGCATACTGTGCAAAGGACAAGTACTCCACCAGCACGTCCAGACCTTTGTTTTCTTCATTCAGGAACTCCCTGACCCATCTGTTAGAGAGATCATCAGACACCAGAGCGTTACTGGAACCAGATAGGAACTGCAGCGCTGCTGAACGGAGCTTTGCTTTCCCACTCAGGAGAAGAGGACTTTCTCAGAACCCCCTTTACTGTCTGGCAGCCTGGTTGTACATCTAACAGGCATTCTGCCTTTTATTCTGTTACGGGGAGTTTTTGTCCCTGAGGTTCATGCAAAACCATCTGCAACAGGGAGAAGTCTCCCGAAGCTTTCAAAACCTCCAAGGAAAGGCCCCCTCAATCCATCCATCCAGCAGCAAACCCAGGAGAGCAACGAGCCTCAGCACAGCCCCAGCTCAGCGCTCTTCCAAATCCCAACCGCAGAAGCCAAAACTCCCCAGGAGTGGAGAACCAGAGGGGGAACTGGGGCTCTGGGACTCTCAGCAGAGCGGGAATTCATTACCTCCAACCCTTTCCAGCCTTCAGGCTTTAAATCTTTGTCTGTTTACATGGTCAAGGAAGCAACCTGGCCTTTTTCTAAAGTGAATTTTGAAAGACATCTTTCAGTCAAGTGAACCAAACTCATCATCACTGCTCTCCTCAGCCAGTGGGATGGACATGGTGCAGCATCAGGCTTCTCCTGCACACCGCGGAGCTCCCATAAATCTGCACAGCAGATCTGCACTTCAGGTGCTCAAAGTCTCACATGGGGAATCCTTGTGTGTTGGAAAATGAGGGAAAACACAGCTGTGGGGGAAGTCTGTTGGAGATGATTGTGATGGTGCAGCTTATGGGATGGTCCTCCACAGCCATTAAAACCATCCATGCTAGGGAACCAGCTGCTCAGAGTCATTATTCCATGGCTTAGAACACCCACATTGCCTCAAAATATGAGCAGAGCCACCAAGATGTTGAAGGGAGTGGAGCAGCTCCCTGCTGAGGAAAGGCTGAGGGAGCTGGGTCTCTTGGGCTTGGAGAAAAGGAGCCTGAGGGGTGACCCCACAAATGTTGATAAATATGTGAAGGGTGGGTGTCAGGAGGATGGAGCCAGGTTCTGCTCAGGGGCATCCAATGATAGGACAAGGAGCAGCAGGTGTGAACTGGAACAGAGGAGGTTCCACATCAATAGCAAAAGGAACTTCTTCACAGTTAGGATGCCAGAGCCCTGGAAGGGGCTGCTCAGGGAGGTTGTGGAGTCTCCTCTGGAGACGTTTAAAACCTGCCTGGCCATGTTCCTGTGCAGCTTGATCTAGGGGATCCTGCTGTGGCAGGGGGATTGGACTGGATGATCCTTCAAAGTCCCTTCCAATCCCTAATGTTCTGTGGTCCTGTAAAATTGGAGCCAAACACCACAGAAACTTTCTTGGCTGTTAAACCAGGATCGAACTACCCCAAGACCGAAAGCAGAGAGGTGAGACAGGTGGAAACATGGACCTGCTCAATAGCAAAGTTGCTGGTGTTTCTTTTGCTATTTGAGAGGAGTTTTCTGCTCAGTGGAAGTGAAATCCTGGAACCATCCCTCAGTGCATCACAGAGCAGCTCTGAACCAGCACAGGGGTGGTTTTTCTCTGTATTTATAGCTGCAGCACGATTACTATTCCAGACACAACCCCGCTCACTGCTGCTCTGTGTGACTCAGGGTGAGCAGAAGCTGACTGCAATCTCCCTGCAGCCTCCACTGAGATGTGGATGAGCCCCATCACAGCAGGATTAAAGCTGAATTATTCTCCTGAGATCCCCAGCTACCCCTGAGCTGAGCCCTTTGGGCTTTAACGATCAGTGCAGCAGTACCAGCGTTTGACAAGCAAAGAGATGCTTTCTCTCAAAGGCATCCATCAGTAGATGTGAAGAAAAGCCCTTAAACCAGAGGACATCAGCAATTCTTACCCGATGTGATTCGTTCTTAAAGAAATCTCCAGTTCTCTGAGCACTTGAGTAGACTCTTGCACTCGTCTCCTGAATTTCTGCAACAGAGTGAGGGCAAAGAGAACCATCAGACTCATGAGATGCTATTAAACATCTAAATTAAACCTTGAGGGAAACCGAGAACCCCACTACATCCCGCAGAATGTTCACAACCGTCGGTCAACAAAAACACACCCCGAGAGGAGAGCTGCTGTTCCCAGGCAAACTGCAAGTTCCCAGGAGCAGGGAAATGGAAAGCCTGCAGATAAATAAACACTTCTGTACAAGAGGAGCTTTGGTTGTGTCTCAAACCCTTCGCTGAGAGCTGCAGGGTTCAGGCTTCGTGCTCACCCAGAATCTCACCACGACTGCTGTGTAGTTCAAGGAGTCACTGACATCACCTGTTCATTACAACCCATGTGCTTTAACAACCACAATCATTGAATGGTTCAGGTTGGGAAAGACCTTCAAGCTCATTGAGTCCAACCACGAACTCAACTGTCCCAACACACAGTTAAACTGTCTCCCTGAGCTCCAGATCTCCATGCTGGGTTGCACGCCCAAGAATCAGATGATGGGAAAAGACCATCAAGTGGTAGAAGGGAAACACAGCAGAAGAAAGATCATAGAATCATCATGGCTGGAAAGGACTTGCAGGATCATTAAGTCCAGCCCTCAGCCCAACAACCCCCTAACACCTAGACCATGGCCTCAAGTGCTCTAGCTCCTTGGTTTTTAAACACCTCCAGGGATGGGGACTCCACCACCTCCTTGGGCAGCCTGCTCCAGTGCCCAACCACTCTCTCAGGAAACAACTACTTCCTAAGATCCCATCTAAACCTCCCCTGATGCAGCTTGAAGTCATTTTCCCTCATCCTAGCATTAGGAATTTGGGAGACGAGACCAGCATCTGCCTTGTTACAACCTCCTTTGAGGTGGCTGTAGAAAGCAGTGAGGTCTCCTCTCAGCCTCCTCTTCTCTAGACTAAACAAGCCCAGTTCCCTCAGCTGCTCTCCACAGGGCCTGTTCTCCAGCCCTCTCCCCAGCCTTGTTGCCCTTCCAGGGCCCTGCTCCAGCCTCTCAATGTCCTTCTGATCCTCTGGTGCCCAAACCTGGACTCAGGACTCAAGGTGTGATCTCATGAGTGCAGAATCCAGGGGCACTATCACCTCCCTACTCCTGCTCTCCACACAGTTCTCCAGATGGGGTTTTGTGTCATCTTCATACAGGAAGAGAAAGGGCAACCTGGTAGAACCTCACCAGGAAGCAGTGAGAACTCTACTTCAAGGCCCAGAGCAGGCACACAGTGGAGAGATCCTGACCCAGGTCGCCCTGAGAGGTGGGAGAAGCACCATCCCAGGTTGGCCCACGGGGCTCTGAGCAACCTGCTCTGCTTGCGGATGGCTCTGCTCACTGCAGGGGTGGCACTGGAGGGGCTCTGAAGGTCCCTCCAATCCAACCCAGCCTGTGATTCTGCAATTCTCCATTTGCTGCAAAACAACACGCAGAAGACAATGATGCAGCAGAGCTTCCTCCTCTTCCTCCTCTCCCAGATGGAGGAAGAACACTGCCTTCTCTCCTGGCTGGTGCTCCCTACCCACAGAAGCGCACTGTATCAGTCGATAAATCATTCCAGAGCAGTCACTGTGGTAAACCCTCATCCCTGGAAAAGGTGATGGAGAGCAGAAGAGAATGGACAGCGATAATCATCTCAGAACTGAGGTCCTCAACAACTACCCTGGTCATCAATGGTCACACACAGACCTGATGTGTTTGGCAATGGCTTAGGACACAGGTGAGACTACGGGCTGGAGGGTTTGTTCTCAGGGCACCACACCAAACCCAGAGATTTACCTGACAGTTAATAACCGTCAGGAGGCCACTTGTTGAGGTGAAGGTGATGAAAGGATGGGATTTCCCTTGCCTCAATGAACTCCGTGGAAGTCATCAGCTGCCAGTTTCACCAGGATCTATCAAAAGCTGGTTACCACCCCTGACTAACCTGAGGAAAGGCTAAACCCCAGCTGAGGAAGCCATGGGCAGACTGAATTCATGTCTCACCATCAAGTCACAGCAGACACAAGCAGCTCTCAGTTTTCGCTGTGAAAGAGCTGCAGAAGATCTGCCCTGTGGTTTCACTGGAGCTCAGTTAATCAGCTCAGAATGCAAAACCACTGTGCCCACTCTCCTGAGAGGATTCTTCACTCAACTGCTCATGACGTATAGAGGGCAGGGGCAGGCAGAGATAAGCAGCAGCTTTCCATGTGGGATCATCCAGTCTTGGAGTTCCCAGTATAAAGAAGGACCTGGAGCTGCTGGAAGGAGGCCAGAGGAGGGCACAAGGATGATCAGAGAGCTGCTGTGCAGACAGGCTGAGAGAGTTGGAGCTGTTCTCCTGCAGTGGAGAAGGCTCTAAGAGACCTTAATGCAGCTTCCAGTCCCTGAAGGGGCTCCAGGAAAGCTGGAGAGGGGCTTTTTCTGAGGGACTCTGGTGCTGCGACAAGGGGGCTGGGTTCAGGCTAAAAGAGGGGAGATGGAGATGAGATCTGAGGCAGAAGTCTCTCCCTGTGAGGGTGCTGAGGCCCTGGAACCAGTTGCCCTGGGAGTTTGTGGCTGCTTCATCATCTATCCTGGCAGTGTCCAAGGCCAGGTTGGATGGGGCTGTGGGCACCCTGGTATGGTGAGAGGTGTCGCTGCCTGTGGCAGGGGGTTGGCACTGGGGCAGCTCTGAGTGCTCTCCCAACCTAAACCAGTCTGGGATTCTGTGATTCCACAGCAAGGCCAGGCTGACCTTTGCAACCACAGCAGAGAGCCATGAACTGGGGGCTTCAAGAGCCACCAAACCCATTCCTGTAACGCTGTGCCACTTCGACACTTCCTTTTCCTCATTTCGAAACCCAACTGAATCAAAGAGCAACTGTTTGCCCAGGATGAGCCCCAAAGCCCCTAATTACCATCCTGAGTGTGCAGCGCTTGGAGCCCCCTTCTCTTGGCCCCAGGGGGACCTCATCCCAGCAGCAATCCCAGCGAAGCAGGCTGTCCCCCATCCCTGCCCATCCGTGCAGAAGCCCCCACATCAACATTTCCACCCGGCAGCCCCGGCCGAGGAAGGCTGCCGGTGATGGGGAATAACACAACAAAAGAGGAGGAACTCAGTGAGGTTATTTTTAGGCTCCTTCGGTTTTGTTGTTTGTCACGGGGCTCTCGGGGCGGTAGGAGGACAAGAAAGACCTCAATGTGTGCCCAGGGAGCAACGGAGCAGAGGCAAACACTCAGCTCCCTGCACAAGCCCCGTAGCAGGGAAACACAAAGACCCCCGTTCACTGCTTAAAAATAACTTAAAAAATAGCAGAATGGGCTACAGGCAAGGTTAAATCTTTGCTGCTAAGTGCTTTCCTACTCCTTGTAGGAGCCTCCAACAAGAGAAGCACTGTGTGACAACGTGACCACAGCCCAGCAGACAACGGGGTCCCCAGTGGGGGCTCCTCGCTTTTTTATGGGGCTTGAGGAGCATCCCAGGCCCATCAGCGTCTGCATTTGACCGCAGGGCACCGACCTCAACTCACTGCACCGGGACACAGAGCAGCCGCTGGGGAGGGCAAGGCAGAGGGAGTCCAGGGCAGGATCTGCTCTGCTCTTGCTGCCTTTTTTTTATGGTGTTTTCCTTTTTTTATCCTATCAGCACAGGATATGAGCTGAGAGCCAAGTGGGTAAATGCCAAAGGTCCAGCCGTGCTCCTCGGAACAGGATGGAGTTTACTGCTACTCCAAAATCCTGGAGGCTATCTCTAAGCCTGGCCAGTGCAGAGGCACTGGGATGTTCAGGGGAGGGACTATCTGTCCTAAAAGAGGGGCTGGGAGAACTGAGACTGCTCACCCTGGAGAAGAGGAGACCGAGAGGGGATCTCATCAATGCTGAGAAGTATCTAAAGGATGTGGTGGGACCAGGCTCCTCTCAGTGGTGCCCAGCAATAGGACAAGGGGGTACTGGACACAAACTGGAACCCAAGGGGTTCCATTTGAACATCAGGAAGATCTTTTCCATGTTGAGGGTCTCAGAGCCTTGGCCCAGGCTGCCCAGAGAGGCCGTGGGGTTTCTGCTCTGGAGACATCCCAGACCCTGCTGGACTGTCCATGTGGAATCTGCTCTAGGGGGATCCAGCTCTGCAGGGCGGCCGGACTGGATCATCTCCAGAGGTCCCTTCAAACCCCACCAGTGTGGGATTGCATGGTCAGAGCAGTACAGAAACATCAGGAGCAGGCACAGAGAACCCACCTTCAGGGATGGACAAAGTTCACAGGAAAGACCACAGGAAGTGCTCCAGCCTCTCATGAGTGATTATCAAACTGGTTCAAACAACCCACTACGCAGAAGGATGGATGAGGCTCTGCCACGTAACTACTCCCCAGGTAACATCTCTACTTCAAGGCCTGGAGTCAATGTCCCAGTCCCTGGAGGGGTTGCAAAGCCATGGAGATGTGAAGGACAGGGGTTACTGGGGACCTGGCAGTGCTGGGGGAGCAGTTGGACTCAATGAGCTGAAAGGTCATTTCTATCATGGACAGATCTACAGTTCTACAATTCTTAGAGGAATCTGCAAGTGGAAAGTGCAGAGTGAACAGCACCAGCTGCTCTGAGCTGCTGCCTCACACAAAAAAAATGACTCACAACATCATCCCCTTCACACAGTGAGAGAAGAACCACCTGACACAGGTTGTGCTCACCAGCAGCACTGCCCACATGGAAACTCAGACCTAGAGCCCAGCTCAGTGATAACCTGTCAGACTATCTGGTGAGGATGAAAGTGTTAACATACACTTTTCATTGTCAGATGGTCCTCCGCTTCACTACATCTATCCTCCTCCCTGAGCTGCAAAGACTGCAGCAACTTTCCAGCTTCTTTCTGCTTCCCTCTTCAGGTTGTGACATCCCTGGGAGGTTCCACATCAATCTGAGAAGGAACTTCTTCGAAGTGAGGGTGACAGAGCACTGGAACAGGCTGCCCAGGGGGTTGTGGAGTCTCCTTCTCTGGAGATATTTAAAACCCACCTGGCCATGTTCCTGTGTGACTAGATCTAGGGGATCCTGCTGGGTTGAGGGGATTGAACAGGATGATCTTTCAAGGTCCCTTCCAATCCCTAATGTTCCGTGATTCTGTGTGATTCTGTGCCTCTTCTCACAGACCTTCACAGGACCTTTCACACAAAAGCAGGAAGGAACCCAGACCCCAGGATGAGCCTCACTGAGGAAGCAAGGGACAGAAGAGAGGAAACAGGACACTCACCTTCCTGGTGACAGCCGGATCCAGATAGCCCTTCAGCTTCTGGATGTAGGTGTGTGGAGGGTTCTTCACTTGAAATCTTTCCTGTGGAGGACACAAGAGTAAACACCACCCAGGTTAGCACATCTGCATGTACCAGAGATAGCAAACACCTGCGGGCACCCACAGATGTATTTAAACATCGTTCTTTTATCACCCAGGGTTGTACGGACACACCTTGCCCCTCCAGATGGATCATCCGGGCAGATCCAATATCCATGCAAATAAAACATCATTTACATGGCCCTGCATCCTCTGCCACCTGACACTGCTGCAGGATGCAGACAAACCTCCGCTGCATATTCAGCGGCTGCTTGGAATCCCAGTCACACAAACAAATACCCACGGCCCAAGGAACAGGGTGGATGGGGGCACGGAGAGCGAAGAGCAGGGTTGGAAGAGCAGGTGCAAAACAAAACACTGCAAAAGCCAAGGAACCTTAGAATCTCAGACTGATTTGGGATGGAGGGGAGCTCAGAGCTCACCCACTGCCAATGCCACACCTCTCACCACACCAGGGTGCCCACAGCCCCATCCAACCTGGCCTTGGACACTGCCAGGGATGATGGAGCAGCC